>LTAE01002060.1:21126-41452 GCA_001647135.1 Pontederia paniculata | reverse complement strand
ATATATATATATATATATATATATATATATATATATATACTTGGTTAGTTCAATGTCCCAAGCATTAGCGAAGACGTAGTTGGGCTGGAAGCCGGAGAAGCCTACTTCATGGGCCAAGTCCTTGAAGTCCTTCCGCTACCTCTTTTTGCCGCCAAGGTTGTGGGCCAACATCATGAGGTCCATGTGGAAGACGCCTCGAGTCTTCATGGTCGCCTTTGGCACCTCCGGGAGGATGCTCTCCACCAGTACCACCTTCCCACCCTCCGGTAGGCCCTTCTAGCAGTTCTTTGTTTTCACGCAGTGCTCGTCATATCAATGATGGAGTATTGATGTAGCATCATATATTATTAGTTTAAAATATTTTATTAGTTAAGATTGTTATTATCTTATTTTTATTTTTGTTATCTTATGAGAATTTGTTAGTCATTTTAGATCTTTCTGTTAGGATCAAAATCTATCTGTAAAACTCAATATAAGAGTTCTTTTGATATGAATAGAATCATACTATGAATATCTTCTTCAATTGAACTTCGTATTTTTTTATCGTGTGGATTCACGATCTCTTCGGTGAATTCCAAAGAACTATGGTGGATTTCAGAGTGACTCTAGTGAATTCCAGAGCAATTATTTTTCTTATCAAATTGAAGTAGACGATTTCCAGATTAGCATCATTGATGGATTCCAAAGTTCTCAATGGATTTAGGGATTGTTTATTCATCGTTCGCCTCCCCTCATCATCATCATCGCCCCGTCTATGCCATCTTTTGCAATCCGCTGCGTCAAGTGATATCAGAGCAAGTTGATCAGACCTGTAGTTATCTTTGATATTTTGTCATGAAAAAGGAAAAAAAGAAGATGTTCAACCCTTCTACATCACATTCGTCGAGTCGTTAGCCGCATCTCATCTGAGTTACACCATCGCACATCAATCCAAATTCGAGACGAATTTCTTTGAAGAAGGAGAGTCTGATGTAACACCATATATTATTAGTTTAAAATATTTTATTAGTTAGGATTGTTATTATCTTATTTTTCTTTTTGTTAGCTTAGGACAATTTGTTAGTCACTTTAGATATTTCTGTTATGATCAAAGTCTATCTATAAAACTCTATATAAGAGTTATTTTGATATGAATAAAATCATACTATGAATATCTTCTCCAATTGAACTTCGTGTTCTTTTATCGTGTGGATTCACGATGTCTTCGATGAATTTCGAAGAAATCTGATGAATTTTAAAGTGACTCTAGTGAATTTCAGAGCAATTATTTTTCTTATCAAATTGAAGCAGACGACTTGCAGATCGACATCGTTGGTGAATTTCAAAGTTCTCGGTGGATTTCAGGATTGCTTGTTCGTCGTTCGCCTCGCCTCGTCACCATCATCGCCCCGCCTATGCCCATCTTTCGCAACCTGCTGCGTCAAGTATCCACTGCAACAACAAGAAATAAATACATCATAGGAGAAAAATACCCTTTCAAAATTCTATCATAAAACTTCATAAAAAATTAAATCAACATAATTTATCAATCATTTTGAAAAATATGTTATTATCATTTCATTTTCTTATTAGTTGTTTCCTCACAATAATAATATTTTTTTTTGAAACCATGATAGTATTTCCCTTTTCTTCTAAGGCTCCATTAATTTTTTATAGAAGTATTTTCTTTCAAAACGACAATTTTTTGTCATTAGTTAATTTAAAAATGATTGGTCAACAAGAAATGATTTGCGATTGGCAAATTTTTTTTAGAAAGATGACTTACTTTTTTTTCAAAAGAGAAATCATTTTTCTCTTACAAAATCATCTTAATTTATATTTTTGAGATAATTTGTATTTTTTAAGATATTTTTTTTAAAAAATATTATTTGTTGTAAAAGAAACTAGTGAAACTTAAGACCATATTTAGTTGTTGTATAATAGGTAGAAGAGAGGTTCCTTATGTCTTATTCTATTAAACAATATAATTCACACATAAAATAATAAAAGGATAATTTTTATCATCGATGAAAAAAAGTTATTCTTATGAAAAGAAGATTTTTTCTGAAATAAACAATTCGACCTTTTATAAAAAAAATATTTATTCTTAACTCAGACAAAAAAATAGGAGAACATTTTGAAGGAGGTTAAAGTGTGGTTTCGAATTCATCCAAATTTTGCCAAACAATTAAGGGATTCAGATGAAGTCACAAATTCATAAGCACAACATCCATGAGATATTTATTCTTGACGGGCAAGTTAGAAAATTCCGCCTGGGAGATAGTCTGCATGGCCAATTGATTGCCATTTCAGACACAAGTGGAAAACAATACTATGATAAAAAAAATGAATTATTATATTTAATTGATTGTTAACAGTTTATATTAATAGTGATAAAATATTTTAATAAATTTACTCTTATTGAGTTTTTTTATAAAACAAAAGTTATCAATATTTAATTCAAGGGTAAACCTATATATTACTAACTTATTTCTTTTTAATTTTATTCATTCTCATCCAAACACCACCTAAAATAACAACTATAATCATTATTAGATTATTATTTCATCAATCAAATATGAACAATGATATGGACCAAGAATATCAGGTTATTAAGAATATAATCACTATTTTCTTCGTTTATATTTCCTAACGGAAAAGATAATCGTTCTCCTAATACTCACATATTTAAAACATCTAAAAATAACAATACAATTATAGTTTATGCCATTGTGTGAGAATTAGAAAGATTTAGGATGATGGAATTAGGATAATATAGCAATAGTCTTTCCTAACCAAATGACCATGTTGAACTGCTCATCCCACCTAAAATAACAACTATAGTCATATTTATAATAGTATTTTATCAATCAAATACGAATAAAAATATCATATTTTTAAGAATATAATCTCTATTCTCTTCGCTTATATTTTCTAACCAAAAAAACTTCATCTCTTAATTTTATTCTCCAAACGTTGTCCAGATACTCACATATTTAAAATATTCAAAAAAAAGTTAATATTGTAACAGTGTAACAGTGACCAACATGATCACTATTAATGCATGTAACAATAAAAAGAGCATCAGGAAGCAGTCAATAGCATTGCAATAGTCGCCAAGGGAGCTAGCTACCCTAGGTTGTCCACGTGCATAGTTAAGTTGGAAATGATAGCCTGGTAATGGAAGGCAATGACATCAATGATAAATGCAATTGGAAAAGGCAAGCAGGCACACGATCGACGAGTGTGAAGGCTGGACGAAGGGATGGATGATGACGAGCACTCGGCCAATATAAAAAGAAATGAACGTCTATCGTCCCATCCGTTGTTCAAAATCCCTCTCTCTCTCTCTCTCATAGTTTTCTCAATTTGTATCAGAGCCCTCATAGTGTTAGTGAACTCATTTTCCTCACATTCCATCCCTCGTCGTTCTCTTTCACTCCTTCCCTACTTGAATCGTCACTCGTTGTTCTCAATTTGTATCAGAGCCCTCAGAGTGTCGATGAACTCATTTTTCTCGTGCTCCGCTCCCTCGTCGTTCTCTTTCACTCCTGCCCTGCTTGAATCGTCAAGCACTATTTACGTCGAACCGCCCGGAACCTATCGATGTCCAAGTGCCATCGGAATGACTTGCGACAACTTTCCCCGTTATCGTCCGCCATTGACGAGGACACTGAGCCACGCGACCTCTCTCCAAATTGACGACACAAAACCCTTCACATGCACCCGACAAACCAATCAACATTACAATGAACGTCAATGACCTTTCCCTGGTAATCACCGGTGATAGGTACACGAAGACGAATATGAACAGTATACTCCCACCCCCTCACTCGATATTAATCATAGTCCTTAGATCATTTCTTCCCTGATTGATCTAGATCATCTATTCATATATGTATTTATATTCGATCTATTTTATCACAATAGTAGATTAGACGATAGATAATATATTATTAACCGTAGATATGTCATATTTTAATCTAAACTATTATAACCATATATGAATACAAATCATAGGATTTATTTATCTGTTTTAATTGCAGCCATAGATTTAATTTGTTTATATATGTTTTAGTCTTGGTCGTAAATCCATATATGTCTTGATATGGATTACAAAACTCATATGCAACATGACTCGTATGATCAATAATTTTTATTTATTTTTTATCTTAGCAGTCTATATTAATTTGATATACCTTTTTGATCTTAACTATTGATGAATGATTAAATTAATCTAAGTCGTTATAATCTTATCTAGATCTAAACTATAGGATTATTTTGTTGTTTCAATCTTTGTCGTAAGATTTATATATTTTGATCTAAGTCGTCAATCCCTGTCAACTTTAAATACTGGCTGTTATAATCCTTGTTGTATAAACTTTAGGATTAAGTCATTAAACTCATTAAAGTTATTTTAATCTTGATCGTCGATTATTATTTTTAAAAGCTTATTATATGAAATTAAATATAATTATTGACTTATTTTATTTTAGATTAATTATTGCCTTTATATGAACTTATTAGAAATTTGTTTATGCATATATTGTAACTTGTCACTTAATATTTTGTGCTTCAGATAAAATATTAATTATATCATTCCAAATTTAGAATTTTCCAATAATCATATTTCATGTAATTATTTTTCAAATATATATAAATATCATTCTGTGAAAATTTTTAAATAGTTTGGTATCTAATATTGTTTAACCAATGCTAGTTATTATTGACAAAATATTTAAAATACTTTTGGCTGAAAACTTTTTTTTTAAATATCATTTTCGAAAATATTGTCAACATATTTTAGAAATTTATACATATATTTAAAAGTATTTTTGAATGTTACAAAATATTTATTCTCAATAATAAAATAATTTTCTCAGAATAATAATTAAAAAATTTTAAATTGATTTATATTTCATTTTCTTATCATAAATACTATTCTTGAAATAAATTATATAAAACTCTTGGTACTAAAGAAAATATTTTTTCCGAAACTATTTTCGATGTTGTAAAATATTAAACATATTATTTTCGATTTTTTTTACTTTAAAAAAAATTGGTTGCCAATTTATTTAGTAATTTTCTTATAGACCTTTTTTTAAAAAAAACATTCTCTTTAAATCTTATAAAATAAATTCCCTTTAAACCTTTTATTTACACATACTATCTTGAGAAACACATTGTTTTAAAAAAATATACAATTATCAAAATAAGTTTACAAATTTTAAAATAGACAAGTCTATTTTAAATTAAGTTTATAATATATTTTTCTTCAAAACTAAATTACTTTCAGATAAAATATTTTTTTATAAAAGTTTTTTTACGAATAAAAGTATTTTTTAAACACTTGTAGAATTTAATGAAGCAAATTGTGAACTTTGATCCGTCTTTGATAGATTTCCTTTATTAAATGAAATACATTTCATTATTGTAAAATATAGACAAAATGTTTATTTCTATAAACAAACACAACTTAGATTATTTCTTGCTTTAATAAATGTACAGTTAAGTCACATCTAATTTGGTTTTTTTTTTCGGTACCTTAGAATTCTAAATGGAGGTCAAGACCTCCAATCATTTCATGAACAGTTGATTAAAGTTCTTTTTATTTGAAATATATTTTTGTTTAATATCCTAAATTGTAAATTTTTAGTCTTTGAAAGTAATATTACCCACTAACAATGCTGTCAATTTTACTTGCTTTCATTTTTTTTTGGATTTACCCAATCGATCCTGGGAAATTCCTAAAAGGACTAATCTCATTTTCAACGTAAAATAATTTTTTAATAATATCATTAAGAAAAATTCTGCAACACTTCAAAAGAGAAATGCTAAATCCTCAGTCATTCTTAAAATATCCAAAAATTTAATAAAATTATAAGTTTCGTCATCGTGAGAGGAAGGAGAAAAATTAGGAGTATTCAACATTTCTCGACCATAAATACCCACTTATTATGCGGACGGCCGCATCCAAGAGACCCATCCCCTCTTTGTCAGTTCGTCTCCTTCCCTGGTCACAGTTGCACTTCGCTACCGACGATTGAGATCGTTACACGGTTCAGAACAAACGGTGTTGATATCATTCCGCAGGTGCATTTACATGCGGGAACCACACAAATGAAATCTCCACCTGTCGCGGCGGTCGGTTTCTGATGGATCAGCTTCCGACACGTCACGTTAGGTCTCGTTCCAAAAGCGCATCAGCATCACGAAATCGACCACTAGTTTGCATCCACGTTGCACCGTCACGCCAGTTCCAGCCTCAATTAAAATCCTAAAAATCCATTTTTTATTCTTCCCTTCTCGTTTATTTTTTTTACAGAGGGGTTTAAAAATTTTCGTGGCCGAGAATTGTGCTGCGGGTTGGACTCAACACAGACTGCGGAAAAAAGAGCCGTGAAAAAAAAGGGGAAAAAAATCTTGCTTCCTCTTTTCTCGTTCCGGTCGCCATTGCCGGTCTCCTCTTGTTACTCCTTCGAGCTCTGGTTTGAAGTGAGTTGGGCGATGTAGAAGTGCTAGTTTTTGTAAGCGAGAGATGCCTCCTTGGCGGTGTTAACGCCATGGGGGTCGCCTGAGGTGAGCTCCAGTGTTGTAAGGTTCCATCTTTTTTCTTTTCTTTGGGATTTTCGTCATTGGGTGACTTGTTCGTCTTCTCTTTTGCAGCTCGAAGGCGACGGGATCTTTGGATTTAGGTAAATTTCTTTCCTGTTGTTGTTTCTTTCGGAGGGTTTGAATTGTTTTGATTAGAGTGGATCTGTACTGAATCAAACGTTTGGTGAGGGACATGTAAGGGGGACTGGTGATGTTGGTAGACAATTTGAAGTCGAGGTGATCCCAGGTTGCTTCTGCTTCCGGCGTCTATTTTCGTTTTTCACTGCGAGCTTTTAAAGTGTTTGAGGAATGGAAACGAATTCCTCAGGAGAAGAGCTGGTTATCAAGGTGTGGAACTTAGTACTTGAGCTTTGATATCTTCTTTTACTTGATGATTATTGAAAGGAAAAGTAAACATCCAATTCGCAGTTGAGAAAACCCTATACGATCACGAAGCAGAGGGAGAGGTGGACTGAAGAGGAACACAACCGTTTTCTCGAAGCTCTGAAGCTGTATGGGAGGGCATGGCAGCGGATAGAAGGTTTGTGATTTTAATTCCAGATCCATTTTAATTAATTTATGTCAAACCCCAAAATAGTAGTTTGAGACCGGAAATATGTTTATTTTACGAGGTTTATAAATATCAACGCTCAATATTAGGATCACGGAATCGTAAGGTTTGATGACTTTCGAGATGTATGTATTAGCATGTCTTAGTCATTATCTTTCATATTATGTTATGGATATTAGAACAAAGAGATTATCAGAAAGAAGAACACACGAAGTTCATCCTTAGCTGAGATTATGTCTTCGGTTGACAACAAAATAGTATTAGACCAGAGAATTTCATAAAATGTTACAATAATTTAGATATCCCTTAGCTTCACACTCTCAGGAGTTTATATATGCATTCTTTTAGTAGGTGATAGGAATTTGCCTCAAAATAGGACTCTGCAGTAGTCGCTTAAAAATGAGACCTCGTATGGGTTAGGATTTAAGGCATTACCAGCATAATATTTGCAAAGTAAGTTTCTTAAGGATAGTAAATTCAACTTTACATATTGTTTGCAAAATAAATTTCTTAGGGACAGTAAACTCAACTTCTATCAAGAAGGTTTTCAATGTGTCTAGAAATAATGACCAAATATACATATCCAAAATATTTGTTTCATTCTACAAGGCGTGCATCCTTTGTTATCCAAATTCTGAAATAATTTATACAACAAATGGAAGTCCATCCTTCATGTCAACAAAATTTAAGTTCAGGAAGGTATTTATAGATCAACATAAATGATTCATATAATTTTTTAAGGGTTTTGGCCAAGTTTCCCTATAAAGATAGGCATAGGTAGATTTGTTATGATATAGCCTTTACTTTTTGCTTGAAAAAGAAATTTGTGCTAAATAGATTATGCAGCATATAATTGACTTTTTTAGGGAGAATTTTCTTATTTTCAATACGCATTTAGTCCCTTACTTATTGTCTTTGCTGCAGATCATATTGGTACAAAGACAGCTGTCCAGATTAGAAGTCATGCGCAAAAATTTTTCAGCAAGGTCAGTTTTTTTCTCTGTTGCCATTGCTATTACTCATATATGTGTTCTATGCCACTAAAATATATGATAACAAAACTTACATATAGGATATCACTGAAAATGCTAAATTCTCTTTGCATACCAAATTTCAAATGGATTGGATTTGGCAAATCTTTTTAGACAGAAAATAAAGGATGGTCTCCATATCGTCTAATTTAAAACTCATCACCCAGCCCACTCCCTCACTATATTATTTGTGATGAGACAAT
This sequence comes from Pontederia paniculata, assembly GCA_001647135.1. Lineage (NCBI taxonomy): Eukaryota > Viridiplantae > Streptophyta > Magnoliopsida > Commelinales > Pontederiaceae > Pontederia > Pontederia paniculata. Next base: position 33,074 of record LTAE01002060.1, on the reverse strand, counting down.
ATGTTCAACATGACACCTTTCTCCTCTAAATATGCACTCATTCCATTGAAGCCAAATAGACCATAAAAATGCAAAAGGCCTTGCTTGGCGCTTTCTGGTTAGCCTGGATGGTTTGGTTACGTCCACCCATATGATGATTGCAGTTGGTACTCATTTCAGTATGAAAAAGATAAACACATACACATCTTATGTTGAAATCATGTTCCAGAGTCATTGATTCATTTACGAAGTTTAGATGCACAGTAAAATTAGTCATAGTGACGAACTGAGTATCAATTACAAAGTTGATAATAACAATTTATCTTTGCGTGATACCTTCAAGTCATTTTGACTATAATAATATGGGATGCTAAGGTTTATATAGGTATATGTTTAGTATGTCCATCTCAAGTCCAAGTCACTTGACAACTTTGGCAAAATGAATATACTACACTTATTCCAATGCCTTATCTTTTCAAGTAAAACTGCATGTGTTTTTGTTGGCTTTCTCATTAAAAGATCTTTAAACAATCATATAATTAACATGAAAGATTATATGGTTTTTCACTGACAATATTATTTGTCTGCTTTCAATATAAATTTCTATTGATAAGATTAATGTGTTACTCGATAAGAGTTTTATATGGTGTGTTAAATGTCTTCGGTTTGGACTTGGATACTCAGAGGTCATCCGATATCTTACTTTTCACCCCAGCCAAAAGATGTCTGTCATGGAAATATACGGGTGCTACATGTTAATGTTACAAAAAATGTTATCATTTTGGCAATAGACAGATAATCCTGCTTAACAGAAAATGTATTATGAAGCTAAAATAGTCCAGCTTAAGCATTTCATCATAGGGGAGAATATTTTATGAATCAGTAAACTTTATTAGTATTAATATAAGACCTATGGCCTTTTTCTTAATAATCCTTGCCATTAATGTTCTCAAAGCCACTCCAATTTCAAAGAAGGCGCTACTCAATAATTACAATGCGGAGCTGGAATGATCAAATAAATAACAAAATACAAGGAACTTTGATCAAGATGATCAAACCACCTGATGAATCAGAATGTCAAAATCAATTGTTGGACTAAAAAATCACAGTGTCGGATGTATTAACTCATTCATGAACATTTGGAAAAGATTGATGCAAAGAACAAAATGAATGTAGAATATTTATATTTCTCAATCCTAATAGCCTAAATAAATGGTAAACATCTTACTGATCCCTTTAAGATGTATCGAAAAACCAAGAATGGACTCTAACTTTTTAAGATGTGCAAACCCAATCTTCATAGCCGTCCTTTGGCCTTCTGATAAAAAATAACTCAATCTTCGGATGCATCATATAGTCAAATATAAAATGCAATACTACAGAAGCATGGCAATCAAGTAGAAAATTGACATATTTGGGAAAGGAATAGTTATTCTAGAAATACACTAAATGCTTGTTCACGTGCAGTTGACACTCCATTTAGTATACACTTCTGGATACACATAACAGGATACTAGAAAATATATGTACTAGCAAATAGAAAACAAACTAGAAGTCAGGTGATCACATGTTTAGTATGTGATGATATCTTTTGTATCTACTCATAATATAATAAGGTATTCAAAATTTCAACCTTAACACCTCATGCACTAAGAAATTTTCTCTGTAAGTCCACCACAAAGTGATCCATACTATAAAGTTTCCTCCATTTCAAATTCCATTCTGATCAAATGATCGGCAACTAATACATCTCACAGTAACAAAAAAGTTTGTCGTTATAAGTTATATTTAGATATTCAAACTCCAATTAATATTCCACTGACCAATCTTCCCTAATTGACATATTTTTGAAAATATTTCCTTTGTAATTCCTTGCCATCAAGACAAAAAATACCAAATCCCTGTGTATTCATGAAAATTTTGGTAAATCCGAACGTCATTTCCTTGTTCCTATTTCTCTTCTCCCTGTCATTCGAGAAGGTCAAGGAACTGTAGGTACACAAATTATACAAGCTACCTTTTCAAAGTTAATCAATGCACCAAATGCTACATAGATTAACTTGATTTGTTGCTGAAATATCAGTATCAGGCCAAAGACTTCTGAGGACAGTGAGTTTGAAAGAAATATTTCATCGTGATTATCATATATTATATCAGTACGAGACAAAAATAGTATCTTGTTGCTAGAAATGTGAGTTACTAAACTATTTGGATAGTTTTATTCAACTCTGAAGCAAAGTATTGGAATTTGTGCAGTAATAAAATTCCTAATTATTTGACATTTTTGTCGATATTTCTTTTGTTTGATTGAACTAAATCCACGGAAACTTATAGAAAATTCAAAAGGAAATGTTTCTAAATCAAAATAGTAAACTAAGAAATCTAACCCCTTAGAAATCCCATTTACAACACATAAAGGCATGTAGATAAATTTCTAATGACACAAGGTAAATGAAAAGATGATTTTGAACTTAAAGGAGTCTTTGTTCATCAAATCTTTTTCATTATTCTCTTTGTTTTTCAAAAAAATCTTCTCATTATTATTGTCTCGTGTTTTTGTTCACCATTCATTATTCCCTCTTTGCTTTTAGTGCTAAAATCTCTCTCATGATCTCATCTTTCCTTCTTTCAATTTATTCTCTTTGTTTTTCAACATTTTGTTTTACTTATATGTAATATTTAGTACTTGACTTTCTAAAGTTAAATTGATTTTTTTGTCAAATAATAAAGTTCAGTTGATTTTCATATACTTCGGAAGGATGAACAAGTGTTTAAGTGATATTTTTTATGATATCCATCATGCAAAATATCTTAATCAAATTGTGAATGTCCCTAGCAATACTTGCTTGCTTTCTTGGGTATATATGTCAGTTGTAAATGAAACCAATGCCTGTTTGGTAACTTTAAGTTCTCTCTCATCCAATTATTCCAGCCAATGTGAAGTATATAGAATTGGGCGTTTCTTGTTCTTAGTTCAAACTTGTCCATCAACAATTGACTTATTACATATTGAACATACTGCCTGCTTCACTAATAATGTCTGATATTTTATTTTGAGCCAAACGAAAAATGCAAAAGATATTTTGTCATTGTTTACCTTCACTTTATGTTTGATTTGGAGGATTTGCAAATTCACTAGAGCTTATTCTTGAGAAGAAAGTAAACTACAGTTTCTTCAGGTGAAGAATCTTTCATTTGTTTTTCTTCTTGTTCTGTGTCATAATTAATTTCAATCTTGTCTGATAAGATCATTATCTTCTTTGTTCAGACATTAGGATGATGTGACTTGAAACCAAATGAAAAATGCTCAATCATAATATTCTCCTCATTAGACTTGAAACTTACTTCTCCTTAAGTTTAGACCTGAACCTAAGTGTTGTGATCGAAACTTTGCTTCACTATTGTTCATCTGCTCAATCATTTGTCCTTGAATATTGTTCCTTTATTTCAAATAATCCATTGTAACCTCTATAAAACAGCCAACAAGAATCGAATTAGGGGGTACTTCATCTGCTGAGTCATTTGTCCTTGAATATTGTTCCTTTATGTCAAATAACCCATTGTAGCCTCTATAAAACAGCCAACAAGAATCAAATTAGGGGGATATTCTTCTAACCACTTGTTGCACCAACAATGATCTTACAATCCCAAATAGATGCCAAGCTGGTGTGATAATGTCATCATGTGTGTCACTGTTTGCAGTCCATTTCTTGTGGCTTGTTGGAAATTGAATGGTTATTCATAAGTCAATTAGGTGCCAAGTTTAATGGTGCATTTTGCTTAATAGTGGATTCCCTTAGCAGCTGGTTACTGAATTCAGGATGTTAGCACAGGAGATGTCAGTTTTTAATATAACATTCCATTCCAATCTTTTGAATGTTGGCTTCAGCTTCAAAATTATCAGTATCATACTCTGCTATGTTGTCTTATGGAGCTAGATTTTCCGAACTGCAAACTTGATTGAAATTTCTAACCAAATAAGCCCCTATGTGGTCAACTAACATGGCCATAAGCACAAGGAAATTCACTTTGTTCTGGAAATATGACGAACCTTGTGTCATATGATAATGTTAGGTTATAAAAAACATAAAAATTATCAATAGTGCTATAAGCTATGTCAGAGTGAAGCCAGTTCAATCGCAAAGAAAACATGACTTGGTCCAGTGACATGTGAACTATGTCATAAAATATGTCATATACTTTGTTTTAGATTCTGAGGTTTTAGTGCTTCACTGGAGATGCTGTGAATTTTGAAGTATTGGTGCTCTTGGATTGTATCGTTGATATATTATTCACGATCCTTGCAATAATCTTGTTTTCTGTGAGGGTTGCTCTATTGCCGTGTGCAGGCCTTTGCCCTCATGATGGGGCAGGTTCTCTCCACTCTTTGTGGATTCTTGAGGCACAAGCTTCCTATTACATCGGCGAAGTAACATAAAATTGCCAAGTGCCATGCATTGATCACTCAATTTTTAGCATCAAAGTTATCAGTTTTCTTTTTCCATAAGAAAATGGTAATTTGTGATCTTATGTTTGTAAATGTTTCCATGATTGTCAAGTTTTATTTCTTCAACATGTTAGTGACTTCACTTATCTGAAGAATTTAAACAATTTATTTCAATATAATGAAATTCAATCTACCTAAAGTACATGCAATTACAGTTGGAAAAGGAAGCTCTTGCAAAAGGTATTCCTCCAGGAAAAGCTCATGACATAGACATACCTCCTCCAAGACCCAAAAGAAAACCAAGCAGTCCATATCCTCGGAAGACCAGCATGGATTTCCATTCTATGACTAGTGAGCAACCTTCACAATCTTTTTCATTCCCTGGCTTGGATAAGCTTGCCTTGGGCGTGCAAACTGACATACCTGATGAGGTGCACATGCTTTTTAAGTTATATGCATTTCATATCATGTTCTTTTATTTCTTATAGATAATCATGCATGATCTCCTCACTGTTTGGACAGAAGTTTGCTGTCACCAAGGGTTTGCAAAGTACTTTTGAAGATGGTAGTATTTCAGAAATTGTTAATGTTCTTCAGGATGCTCCTTCTGTGTCAATCTCTTCCACAAACAATGGATCTACTAATAACTGTGTATTAATGGACTTCTTGCATCCAACAGAGAAAATGATTAAGAGGATTTCAGTAAACAAAACTGTAATACAACTTGAACCGAATAAGGAGGTTGATAAAATTGAAGCAGCACTTACGGAGCCAGACACAGAAGTTCTCGGAGGAAATTGTGTAAAGTCTCAAATTGGAGAGTGTGCTAATGCATCAAAATTTCCAAGTTCAAAACCAAATGATATTGCACAAGATAATGGAGCGGTCCACGAACAAAATCATATGCATCTTATGGCCCAAACTGTTGCTAGAGACGTACAAATTGGAGATTGCGTACAGAATCACACTGCATCAAATGCTACCCCATCTGTGAGTCCTGCAATTTCTGCAATACCAGCACATCAGAACATATCTATGATGAGTTACCCTTTTGTTACCTTATCACCTTTTCCTCATTGGCATGGCCGGCCAAATTCTTATAGGACATTCCTGAACATCCCATCTGCATTTTCAAGTCATAGTGTTCCTACATTATTACAAAATCCAGCAGTTCATGCTGCAACTATGGCTACTTCAGTTTGGCCACCTTCAGAAGTGGTGACCCCTGTTCATTCAAAAGAAGTTCCAGAAAAGAATCAGAACCCATCTCCAAGTATGGCTGCTATTGCTGCTGCTACAGTTGCAGCTGCGGCTTCATGGTGGGCGGCACAGGGGCTTTTGCCATGGTTCCCCCCTCCCTTTCGTTTCTCATTTTCCCCGGACGCTGCAACCACCGGACCCACCATGGATACAAAACATAGTACCGGATGTGAGGACACAATTCAGATGAAAGGGGACCCTGCCATAAATCTAGATCAGCCTGAGACTCTGTCAAAATCATTGTCTTTGTCTTCAGATTCTGAAGATAGTGATAGAGATAACTTCAATTGCACAGAGGTTAAAGATCTGAAATCCAACAACCAGAACTTGCCAGTGGCTAATGGTACTCATGATTCTGAAAAAGCAAAGTGCAAAAAGAAACAGTATCGTTCTTCTTGTGGGTCTAACACACCGTCAAGCAGTGATATAGAAACTGAAACAGCGGTGAAGCATGAGAAATTGGATGATGAAGCTAAGAAAAGTGAAGCTTGTTTCAGCGTTCCTTCAGCTGGTGAGACTATTCAACGAAGGTTCAGAAGCAGTGGCAGCATTAGTGATTCATGGAAGGAAGTTTCTGAGGAGGTTGTAATGCGACAACTCCACATATGTTCCTTGCTAAAGTTCCAAGTTCAGAGCATCCGTAAGTAGTTTCTCTAATTCATCTTGTTTCTTGTCAGGGTCGGCTTGCGTTTCAAGCTCTTTTCAAGAGAGATGTGCTTCCGCAAAGCTTTTCTCCACCGCATACGGAAGAATCAACAAAGATGATGAAAAAGCAACTTGTGCTAGTCGATCTTAACAACAAATCCTCAACGACAGCTACGACAATGACGACAACTGATAATAATAATCTCCATTGTCTCTCAAAAGATTCAAAGTCCATGGGCAGCAGCAGTGAGCACTTGGATCAAGGTTCCATGACAAATCAATTGGGAAATGGAAAGCTCAAGGTTCGGCGGACAGGATTTAAACCTTACAAGAGGTGTTCAATGGAAGCCCAAGAAAACAAGACCACATATGGAGAAGAGAATAGTAATAACAAGAAGATACGTCTGCACGGGGAACCTTAAACCCCGATGGTATGATCGATCAGCTCTTTCTTACGTACCAGTTTGTGTGAATGCTTTATTGGATATGGAGTTTGCCAAAACTTCAAAAAACTTAATTATTGAACTTAAATTAAGCTCACATGATGTATTATGTATTGTTGTGCTTTAAATTATCCAAGCAGCCCTTGTACATGTTGTAGGTGACAGATCGTGGTTACAAGGTGAACTGCTTTGAGATTATATTTTTAGCTTTTTTTTATGAAATAAAGTAACAGTTGGTGCTTGATTTAATTTGACATGATTCATTTATCACCAAAATTGATCGTCCATTTATTATTGTGAGACAAAACATTATGGCCTAAATTAGTCTTGACAGAAAATTTAAGAAGTTTGGTTCAACACTTATGAAAGAGAAGAGCAGAGAGGAAGAGAAATTAGGAGAAGAAAATGGAGATGAAAGAATTATATAACTAAAGAAAAGAGAAAAGAATTATAATTTTTTATTTTACGAATATATTTTAATGTATGTATTTATATATTTAAATTATATATGGATAAAATTAGAAATGTTGTTTGAATATTTTTTTCTTTTTTAACACTCTCATTTGAGATTAAAAAAATGAACATTTGAAGAAGGAAGAAGGAGAATGAAGGTAAAGAAGAGGATATTTTCTCTCCTCCTCGATTAAAAAAATAAACATTTGAAGAAGGACAACGAAGGTAAATAAAGAGAACATTTTCTCTCCTCTTCGATTAAAAACATAATTAAACGGAGTTAACTGATTAACTTTTTTTTTTCTTTTCCTCCTTCGTCGTCTTTTTACCACTAACCAAACGGGCCTGAACTTTTGAGCCATAACTAAAACATTCTATAATTTTCTTGCTTGTACTCTTCCGGTGCTCATCTCATCAAGGCATTCGAGTCGAACGCGTGAGAGGTTTATAGGTCTATAATTTTGGATAAACTAGTTTCGGTGAAACCTTTTAGTTTGATTATAGTTAGGACTATCAAAAAACAAGTATTATTATTACAACTTTTTAATATGAAAATATCAATAATATTATTTGATATTTGTTTGAAGTAATTATGTCGAAGCTCGATACCAAAAATAAGTATTTTGGTTGCAAACGGTTTCGGGACCTGATCCGGTTAGGAAAAGAAATGATATTCAACTCTTAAATTGGTCGGCTTAAGTCAGGTATTTCAATATACATGATTTATAATTTATAAAATATTTAATAAAAATAAATAGAATTTGATATTTTTTTTAGAAAAACAACTCTGAAAATTTATGACAAAATCAAGTAGTAGTACAGTAAATTATGAAAATTATGGAAAGAGAAAATTACGAAACTAATTTATGAGAGATATTAGAAGAGAAGAGAAAGTGACATAATATAGGAGAGAGAGATAGTGAAAAATTAAATGAGAAAAAATTATGAGATTAAATTATAGAGGAGAGAAAATAAGATAATTGGAGGAGAGAGAAAATGAGATATTAGAAAAGAAAAAAATAGAATATTATAGGTAAAAAGATCAAATAATAATTAGAGAAAGAAAGAATATAGATTTTAGATGAGGAAAGGTAAATATTTTGAAGTGAGAGAAAGTGAATAGTACTTCTACAGAGGAGATGAAATATTTTTTTGAAATAAGATTAAAGTTTGTAGTTAAATTTTTTATTTGATGGAATCTCGTAGGAATACAATATTATTATATACAATAGTATCAATCAAATTCAACATAAGATTCATCTTTTCATTTCAGTCTGAACATCCAGGTGTTATTAACCCTGCATGTCGAAAAAAAGAAATTCTTGTTTAACATAAAAAGAACAGAGAACAAGACGGGCAAAAGGAGAACACATCAAAGTTAAGAAGGTATAAAGCAAAAATAGAAAAGCTTTAGGTGATAGTATCCAAACAAAAGTATTGAAAACCCAAAAATTATATAGAAGACTAATGTTTTGTCCAAAGATCCACGGAGGAAAGAAAGATGTATGGATGAATTAAGAAGTGAGTTCCATGATAGCGCCAACTATGTCTCCATTGTTAGACTTCAGAGCTTTAACAGCCTTTCCCTTGGATACGCCAGCTTGTGTCATAACTAGATCAATATCACGTTCTTCTAGTCCACTATCATCAACATCCTCGTCGTCTTCATCGATCAGTGCAGCAGCAGATTCATCCAATTTAGGTAATGAAGTAGCAAAATCAGGTAACCTAAATTGTTGAGCAGCTTGACTCTGCAACTGGGAGCTCAAATCCTCAATCTTTGCCTCACCAAATATGACATAAGTCTCAGAGTTGGGGCTTTTGAAAACATCAGGTTTTGATATAACAAACAAGATCTGCATGGAGAAGTCAAACTTTAGATTAATTGACAGCGAACATTAAGATTGTATTACACAAAAAGGGCACATGAAAGCAATTTTATGAAAAAGATGCTAACAATAAAAGCTCAAAGGTTTCAAAGACACTTCACAGAAAAATCAACTTGTTTACTAGCTTACATATTGGTGACGTCATAGGCATATACTTTGGCTTGCCTTTTTCAACAGTATTACACATGTAATTTTATATTTCCTATAATATAATTAAATCCATAGCAAATATCAAAGTCTCTACTGGAAACACTAAATGCATTAAACCGAGTTTATATTAAATCCAGTCATGCTAGAAAAAGCTGGCTCCAACTTGTCAGTCTGGATTGTGATTTATCTGATGAGTTAAGACTCAATCATGATCAAATCACCCTTCAAAAAAACTATGACAAAAATTTATGCTTCAATTAGTTGTTAAACAAAGACGATGGCTGATGGGTGTTTTTATCTTCATGTTAGTAAAGATAGGTCAGAGGTCTAGTTACATTTTTGTTCCTCTTAATGCTGACACGAGTAACACCTGTAACAGGTTTCATCCCTAGCTTCATCATTGCCTTACGACTCTTTTTCTCACTCCTGCTTTGCTTCGAGTTCTCATCAGCACCAGCAACTTGTTCACCTGATAAAAAAAACTTAAGGAGATTAGTAAAATAATTTTCACCGTCATACAAGGGTAATACAATTCAGATTCATAGGAAAATATAACCAAAAGGACAATCATATAAATGAATAACATGGGCTTATGGAAGATCCAACCAAAAGTAATATGAGTACTAATGATATCAGCATTTTACCCTGTAAGAAACCTTAAGTGAGATCCATTCGTGAATGAGCTTTGACCAAAAACTATGACAAAATGAGTGGTAACTGCTAGTCATGAATATGCACATGGCAAGTAGTTTATAGAGCAACTTGGAAGACATATACATATCGCATAATGCCAAAGATTTCAAGCAACGTAACTATGTTTCTGTTCATGTTTTACAAGCACTTTACTGTTCCAGGTCGACATTTGTGCAATTCAAATGCTATTGATTTAAATATGAATGAATCGAAAGTATAAACAAGTCCAAGTAGTTAACACTAAATTCAACTACTAACACTAAACAACCAAATATCGACCCTGATATTATTATAGTTTTTTACCCAAAACATACGACTTGCTTATCAAATTTTCCCAGGAAACTAGTGTTGCTCAATCAAACTAATACTAGAAGTACACACACATATAAACAAACCCAACAAAAATCTTTGGAACCAGGTTCAATCAAAACCTATAAAAACCTAGAACCTGCAAAGAAGAGAGTGAAACCTTGTCTTCTGGACCAGGCTACTATTTTAAATCTTGTGGATTAGACACATGATCCAAAATCTTAAATCTGCAGATTAATCATTCGTATTCTTTTATACCAACTCTGAACACTTATTCACCATGCGCAGACTGATACACTATTTGGAGTATGTCCAAGAAAAAAAAATAGTAATTTGAATTTTACCTTTCTGTCTGCGATCCGCTTGAAATTTATAAAGTATAACAATTATGCTATCCTTGTGTAAGACTCGTTTCCTTTTATAATAATTCTTAAAATGACCGCTTCTGAATCTTTTATGGTATGATGCTGATTTTTACTTGGATTACGATGGATTTTTCAATCATCAACATCATGCTGCAGTCATTTCTAAAGTGCAAATGCAATGTACAGCACAGTTTGCAAGCGTCTGTCACCGAATAATCGAATGGAACAAGGATCAAACAAGTAGCGAAAGGACTGCGGAAGAAGAAAAGTGAAGAAACCTTCTTCCTCATCACCATCCTCGTCCTCATCGTCATCCTCTTCATCATCTTTAACATCTTCTACGATGGGAGCCTCCTCCTGCAAAATAAACGAACAAATCAAATAAAGCAAATCGAAATAAAGAGATAAAAATCTCATTTTTAAAAAAGAAGAGACTTTTCCATGCCGAAATCGCGTAATGGCAATAGGAAAGATTTATTCGATGCAGAAATGAATGAACAAACTGAAGCAGCAAAAGGAAGAGGAGGAGGAGGCATTGCCTGTAGCTTTTTAAGGAGCTCCTCCATCTCCTTCTCCACCTCCGGGACCGGCATTTTTTTGGGTTTTGTTTTGCTGCGCGAACAGAGACAGAAACGAGTGTGCGGCGATATGAACGAATGAAATGAAATGCTGCCTCGCGAGAGAAAAAAAGGGTTTTTGTTTGGTGGGAGGAAGTGAAGCGTGTAGGAGCAAAATTGGGCTTTACATCCCCTTTTTTTCCACTATGTTGTTGGGCCTACTTTACAAATATCCATATTTTTTTCTCAATAAACTTTAATCCATTTTTTATTAATTAAAATTGTTTCCCATCATTTTCTTTTTTTTAAGAAAAAGAGCATTAGTCATTGATAAAATTTGAAGAGTTTGGGTACAAAAATCCGAGGATACTCGGAGGAGGGTTTTTCTCCCAAAAAGAATCGTTGTGCAATTTCCTGCCAAAAGAAATTAGATAATCGGCCGCCACATTTGCATTATGATTAATATGATTACAGACAGAAGTTTTAATTGTTGGATCAACAGTCAAATATCTTCAAAGATGCTCCTCAAGCGTCAGGGACAAGGGTTTTTCTTATTAATGATAGCAATAGCCACGCTGAAATCTAATTTAATTATAATCCTTCTTATTCCTAGCCGTCGACAACTGAAAAGTCCTTGTCGAATACTCCAGACTTCTGCTTCCAAAACAGAGTTAAACTTTCTATGCTATGCACATGCACATATAAAAGCAGTATTAGTTCGAATGATAAATCCTACTCCCCCCCCCCCCCCCCCCCCT
>LTAE01002060.1:0-21012 GCA_001647135.1 Pontederia paniculata | reverse complement strand
CCCGCCTCACTTGGGTTCACAAAGGAACCATCCGAGTTTAATTTGAATCAGGATTGAGGCGGGGGTTCCCAACGTACCAAGGAAAGGTTCGTTAGGGAAGTCCCCTCAGCAGTATGGATCGGGGTGTAGCTCATGAAAGTTAGCCATAACCTAATTCCATACCACTTATGCGGCAGCTTGGCGAGAGTTAAAATGGGCATCGTTACGCATCCTCCAGATCTCCCAAAGTGTTAAGGAAAATAAAATTAGAAACTGAGAACGGGAAGAGGAATCCAAAGTGTTACCCTCATGTACCCAATCCCCCACCGCCCATGTATGAAAAAGAGAGAATTGAAAACCCGTAACAACTTGGAAGAGGTTCCAGATTTATAATGAAAGGGATCACTCAAAAAATATGTGAGAGTTTGTTTCTAGAGCAGCACCACAGATAGAGCAGTAAGGATTAATACTGTTAATTACTTTAAATAGCATATCTTTTGTTGGAAGTCTATTATGTGCTAGTTTCCACAAAAATATTTGTATTTTAAGAGAAATTTTGATGCGCCATATTAATCTCCAACCAACCCATACTACAGAACGTGGCGGAATTGAAGGTCTGCTACGAAAATTATAGACAGATTTAGCATTTGGGATACTAGTTTGGTCAGGTTCCGAGTGTGCCATCATAGGGGAAAATCATGTATTTGTATAGAAATATTTTTTTCCACAAGACAGGGAGCAAAGCAATATTCAAGCATGTTTATATTCCATTCAGATTGAGAGATAAAATCAGAAATCATCATATCAGCAACTGAAAAATGAACATTTACATAAGTTGGCATGTGACTAATAGGAGTGTTAAAGAGCCATGGGTCTTTGTATGCATGTGTACTACCTCCATTGCCAATTTGCTTTCTTAGGCCTAATTTGATTTTGTCCAGCACCTGTAGAAGTAATCGCCAACTCCATGCAATTTTAAGGGAAAAGTGGGAAGATGTCATAGATCACATATATGGAGTACCATATTTTTGGGTTATGAGAACAACAAAAAGATTAGAGTTCTGATTTAGAATAACCATTACTCTTTTAGTTAGCATGGCAGTTTTAATGTGTTGTAGACTCCTAATACCCAAGCCCCCATCTTTCTTAGCCAGCTGAACTATGTTCCAACTGATGAGGTGCATACCATATTTTTCACCGGAAGAGGACCACATAAATCCTCTTGATAATCTCTCTAAAGATTCAACAAAACCAGATGTGATGTATACTGAGCTTAAAGAATAATTTGGAATTGAATTAAGTGTGGCCTTTATCAGAGTTGTTTTACTTGCTTGAGTCAAAGTTTTCATTTTTCAACATGCAAGTTTGTTGTGTACTTTTTCAGTTATGTGACTAAAAGATCTTTTATTAACATATTTATATGATATGAGTGAGCCCAGATATGTGAAAGATATTTTTCTTCTCATATTGAATTTGGGTGGAAAGTAGATAGCAGATTTTTTCTTCTCGTATTGCCCATCATTTTCTTACTTAAACCAAGTCTCAAAATCTTTTAATCCGGAGCAAATTGTCTCCATATTCTCGAATATATATATATATATATATATATATATATATATATATATATATTGTTTTATGAAAGAATATAGAGGCAGAGTTATCACTAAAAATGCTATTTTCATAATCTTTAGAATAAAGAGTACACTGTCAACTTAAAAAATTACAGATACGGGTTATTTCTTAAAACAAGATAAAACGAGAGACTAAAAATAGGAAATAGTTTTTGTATAATTTTATGGTTACCCAGAAAATATTTTGTATATATGTAGATAAAAGTATAATTACAATTTAATATTGATTACAGAATAAAAAAAATATCTAGAAAATTATTTTATAAATATTTATTTTAGTTATATATTTTGTTTGGCAACTCGGCCTTAGAATTTGAGTCGTGCCAAACAAAGCCATAATCCAGTTGGCTCTGTAGAAAGAATGAGACTTCATTTTAGCCCAAATAGACTAATGAGGCTTCCATAGGTAAAACCATCAGGTATACGTATATGTATATGTTTTTTTTTCTTTTACAAACATATAATATATACATATCTGTATGTATTTCAAGTGTGTTTTTCTTAACCGATTCAGTTTGGGACAAAAACATTTAATACATTACTTTCAAATTAAGTTAGATTATCTAGCTGAATTATTATAAATTTATTTTTTATGTAAAAACCTAGGGCTCGTGTGATTGCTCTCTTTCCAATCTAAGTTGAGAGGAATTGAAAACGTAAAGATTTAAATCTCTCAAGCCGTTAATTTTGAGAATTTCTTGGCATTTTTAAGTATTGGAATTATGAAATTAAGCTAGTAAGACACTTAGAAAAAAATAATATTCACAAAATTACGGGTCTATCCGAATATCGAAGTAGTTAGATATTAATAACGATATCAATAAGTTTAAGATTGAAAAAAATAAGACTACTATCTTACTAATCTAAGTGGAGAGGAAAACGTAAGGATTTAAATTTCTCAAGTCGTAAAATTTGAGACTATACTGGCGTTTAATCCATCGATCAAGAAATTATTGGGCTTTTAAGCACTGGAATTATGAAAACGAGCAACGCACGTAAGAAAAAAAAAGTAGTTCTCATCAATGCGGCTCGTCTGAGACTGAAAGCTGCTACAGCATGCATGCATGCCCCCCTAACAGTTTCGGCAGCGTGCGCAGCCCAGAGGAGCAGTACTCTTCTTCCTGATCTTTTGACAGGCGTCTCGATCGAGCGAGCGAGCGAGGTCAAGTTATATATATAACATAAGGCTACGTTAACATTCTTTACGCCAATTATTATTCCCCCCCGTACCAGCTGCATCTGCATGCTCCTTCAGAAACACAGAGCCACATTGAAGAAAAAAGGTCCAGTCCAGTGACCATAAATCATACATGTACGGTGGACACCCAATGCAATCACCTACGCCCCCCTCTTCTCTCCTCTGATCAGCTCAACAGTGGCGAGTATATAGATGAGAGAGAGAGAGTGAGAGAGAGAGAGAGAGAGAGAGAGAGAGAGAGAGAGAGATACTTGCAATATGTATAATGCATTAAGGTGGTGGAAGCGCGCACCATTTTTATACGTACGTGCTCTTTCTGTGGGGCATGAAAGGGACTACACAGTTCAGCATTTACTGTATCTGATCAGAAATCCTGTTGCCCACCACTATTGAAATCATCACACAGGGGGAAAGTTTATGTATGGCTTCCTTTCTTGCATGTGGTTACTGTTTCATGCTAATGGACACGGTAGTAAGTAGGGTAATTGTGATGGCAAGGTTAACGACGTGACGTTGCTCCGATAGTAAAACTCTGAACATAATTTAGTACGTATATATAACCCAACTGTATAGTTCTGAGCAACAATAATTGCTATATGAGTTGGAATGACATGATTAATGACAGAGAATTTGTTGCAGCATGGACGATGGTCAGAGCCAGGAGGTAGTGCTGATGGAAAGAGCCAAGGGAAGATTAGGTTGGAGAAGCAAGCTGAGCTTCTATATATATATGGTCCTAGTTCTATGGTATATATATTATTCATGCATGTTAAGTTGTGCTAGCTCTTCTTTTGAGTTTTGATCCATCCTGTATTTTTTTCCCTATTTACTCATTAGAAAGAAATAGCTAGCTAGGTCCATACCCTCTGTACTGGTTTTCTCACCACGGTGATATAATTCTAAAACATCATTTTGGCAGTGAGGAGATATGTCGAACCCGACATGAAGAAGAAACAAGATGGATAATTAAAAGATGATAAAGAGTTACAGTGTAACAGGTCTCCAGAGTCAGTAGTCAGCATGCTATCTGCATCCCTTTTGGGCTTTTAATTTATTAGACGTCCCCATGAATCTGATCCCAATAGAGAAATCTTTTCACTTTATGATCTGTATGACTGTATCATCTCTCCACCTGACACATATGATCATACATTCAACAAATATGATACTAAAGTTAAAAGTAAACTTAGTAAAGTATCTCCCCATGATAAATATGATAGTGCTTATAGATATGGAACTTTACATCATCGATACTATATGATAGAAGAGGAGACATAAAAAATATCAATGATTTGGAAATTCACTTTGTGTATGATATGCTCACAAATGTACATAATATGAATTATAGACTTTAATTTACTTCAACACCTACTTTCCCTCTAACATCTCACATTTATGCTTTTCAAGGACCGTCTTAATTATCCCATTTGAGCTTATTAACTTCTTCATATCACATTTGCCTTCTCTCGTGCTCCGCCACCAATAAAGAGGAAAAAAAAATTGGCCTGCAACCTGGTCGCCATCGTTGAGGCTAAAAGTGCAGACTCCAGAGATCATGATTAAACTATAATATCATGCAAGTTATAATTAAGTGTACTGGATGGCGGATGCATAATAATAACCAATTAGAGCATAAAAAAAGTCCTAGTTAGTTGTCCAATGTGCCACACCTAACTGGTTTCGAAGTGGCGGTCCCCGGGTGGCCGGGTATTCTTTGCTGGATCTCAAAGGGATGGATCATTTTGTCCACCGGCCTATCAAATGGTTAATTATAAGAGAAATTAATGTGATTTGTTGATAACTATTCTGCAACTAGTTCACCAAGTTGCGCAGTAGTCTCCTTTCGATCTCAATAGTGTCAAATTCCTAGAAGGGTCCCCAATTGACATCATGGGACCATGCAAGAAAGAACATATATGACAGTCTACCTTGATGGCACGCAAAGCTAAGAGCATGCGAGTACTCTAATATTTTAACTCAAATTGAGCACATTATAATCTCAGGCAATTAGCTTGCATCCATTCATCATAAACCTTTCTTTACTTGCATAATATGCTGTGCAAGAAGGACAAGTGCTTAATTAATATATCGAGCATCTCTTAAGCCGATATTAACATTAGTTACATAGACAGGCACTTGAATATGTTAATTGTTTTCTTTATGGACGACGTATACTTAAGAGAAACAAGATTAGCATATAATTGAACTCAGAGTTTGTCGGTTGCCTCTTTGAGCCGTATCAGGAGATATGCATAAATACAAGTACAATACTGAGCTTTATTTATATATGTCATTACCTTGGCGATTTCATTGTATAAACATCGCAATGACATGGTCCAACCTTTTTCTTAATTTGGAATTTAATATTTGAGCACAAGTTAATGGATTTCTGATCCATTTTTATACGGATTTGTTTTCGATACAGGCACAGGAAGTTCATGTATATTAAAATAGACAATAGTTAGATCTAATCCACTGAAATGAAAATAGAAAAGCTCTAGCATGATCCTAATCTTCTTCCTGTATATTCACAATACCCTTTTTATCTTATATTTTCAAGTTATCTACAAGAAATGAAATTCATTCCCAGAATTAAATTTTATAGAAATTTCATCAAAAGAACAACAACTTAAATATCTTCCAGATATCCACCAGCTATATGTGAAAGGAAAGGTAATGGAGAAAGGAAAGAGAAGGGAAAGTAATGACTAATAAGAGCGAGGATAAAATTCTTCATCTTTCATTCAACTTTTATTTAAAATAAATAGTTTTTAATTAATTATGAGGAGAAAAGAATTAATTTATATATATATATATATATATATTATATATATTAAAAATTTATTATCCTCCTCTTCTTCGTTACCCTTCATTCAGCTTCTAGATCTATACACACTCTTAAATTCAACATTTAGTACTGTGCATAACATCTCTCAATATTGTTATTTGTCTCAAACACGACGACATTAATTAAGTTTATTTTTACATTAATTACTTAAGCAAAGTCAGCTATGCATTAATTCCGGGTACTACTGTTCATCATCTATGGGAATCTATAGCTCACACTGTCCATAGACATGGTGACATAAGACGTGATAAGAGTTGTTTTTAGTCTGATCCAAGAGTCTTTAACAATTGTTACATGTTATAAATAATTATCAAGAGATTTCTTTTCACCTTTTGTATGTTGGACCTATATAATACATTCCCTCGGCCAATTTGAGTGTATATACATACATATATATATATATATATATATATATATATATGTATATATTTATATATATATATATATCATCTCTAGCCAATTTGACAAATAAGTAGTTTGTTTTGAGTATTTCTTTTTCGAACTTAGGTTATTGCTATTTAATTATATCCAAATTGACATCCAAATTTCATTTTCATGACCTGCCCAAGTATTTATTTCTTTAGATCAGAAAGTTATTTGATTATGGATTAATAATACTGGTCGACTTGTTTAATTATCATATCTATATAGCACCAAATTTTATCTTAATGTCATTCTATACTATTTTGCTATATATATAGTTATATATATACATGTACTACATCATACAGATTGTAGTACATGACAACTCCGAGACAAGCATGGAGCAAAGCTGAAACATCATGGAATCTCACTAATACAAAATCCTGTCACTAATTAAATTAAGCCCACCATCAATCTACAACAGGAAATAATGTTTAAGTATCTATGCACAACCTCATGGATCTCAGTCATGCCTCAAGTGATGAAGACTTTGTCTCCTGTAGGATAGGAATTGGTTGTGCATGCTAACCATAAACATCATCCTACCTCGTCTTGGATTCCATCCAACTTGTAGCAAAACAAAAAAAATATCTGCATATATGCGATTATTAGTTGGCGGGTATATGAGAGAAGATGAGCAAATTGTATATAAGAGTTGGAAAATCTTCATCAGATGAAGGGAAAAGCAAGTTTAACCAATTATACTTGGAAATTATTATTAAAGTAAAGTGGGTAAGAATTTTGTGAAGTTTGTGCTGCAAATAGGGATATCATGGACACTTGCCTAGCTTCGATATGTATCATGGGAATGATAAATTATTGCAATAACCTAATCACACCTTATCTTTGATAGGATACATAAACTGACGTTGGTCTCCTTCAGGAGAGTGACATCATTGGTGCCGTCGAATACTTACACTTGGGTATATATCGAAAAAATGTATATATATATACCCAACTTGATATCATCCACTAATTTTATTGTTCTTCTAGAATCCTTGGTAAGTGTCAAAACTTGGGTTTCCTAGTGGAATCATGTAATGTAACTCTGAATTATATAGCGAATTATTGGTAGATGCTACAGATCATCTTTAAGTATATATAGTATAGGAGTGTCATGCATGTGCCCCTTCGATCGGATATATATTTATATTATGCGAACCATAAAGAAGCAAGCTTGATTGAAGTAGTCATGCCCGATTTAATAAATACTTATATTTTCGCATAGGGTTGAATATTTTCATCTGAGTTCGACTAATCATAATTTGATTCCCATAATTTAAACACTTTGTGATAATTATGAATTCATTCTCACGATGATTGTTCTCATGTGTGACAGCACCAAATTATATCTCAATTTATGCGAAAAAAATCACTTTTCTTTGAAAACAAAAATAGTAATAAAAGAACCGATTAAAAGAAGACAGCTAAGTTCCAAAAACTTCACTAATGCAAAACCCTACACAGTACAGTCACAATATTCAAAAGTCCAATGGACTACATGATCTCAGTCAGGAGCATAACTAAACTGATATTGTATAAAGCTCAAGAATCAAAACAAAGAAGTAATATGCATATGGCAAGCTGCAAGCTCGCTCAGAAGTCCAACAAGATCTGGTTACATTACTTCCCTAAATCTGAAACAGCAAGAAGCGACTACTGTTCAACTAGTGGATGTACCCATGATGGCTATTACTTTATACACATCTTTCCGGGCTACCAGTTTGAAGCTTGGAGCATGTGAAGAACCATCAATCTACCACTTTACTGACATCATGCTGGATTAATGGAAAAGGACATGCATGGATGAGCATGGTTAGGAAATATTCTACATCTCGAATCAGCTAATGAACAAGTCCAGGAGGCCATGCACTGTGACTAGCTGTGTCAAGATCAATCTACACAACTTGTTTCCTGTCAGTATCAACCTTGTAACAACTTTCAGTCATCATCAGCCTGACCTTCCAACGCCACCAAGAGGGGCTATCAGTATTTGCAACCAAAGAGGGAGGAAGAAATATGGTTGTTAATGACATGGCTGTTACCTAAAAGTTAGTCTTTTTTAATCGGATACACAAGAGGATGATATAGTTGATTAGTTCATATCAGAATAAGAAAATTATGTAAAAGTTGCAATTTAGCCAAGACCACCAGTGGTTACCATAATCTTATTAAACGCTTCCCTTGGGTTTCATACATCGAGAGGTACCTACCCATCTAATTTTATTTTTTCAGAATTTATCTACCTTATCCTATTTCTATTAGGTCAATGATCCATTTTTGCGAAATTGTAGCAAAAAAGGGTAATGGATCTTAGTTATAGTTAGTAAGCAAACATTTTTTTGCTAGGAGGGCTATTTTTTTCCTCTTGTACAACAAAGGTGGAAATCAATTGATTTGCTAATCAGTACAGTGAATTATAATGATAAATGCAAGTAACTTCTTCGACACAGTTTCTAGACATAAATTGCCATAAATGATCATGACTCCAATTCATTGTTGGATTTGGCCACCGCAATCAGCATTCTGCTGCAGATCTGATTCATTGTCCCCGGATGCATCATCCTGTATGTTTGAGACTGCAACGCTACTATTCGTTCTCCTCCTTTTTACTTCATAATTAAATAGAAATAATAAAGCTGCACAGGCTCATCACACTCATTTAAAGTAAATGAATGGAAAAAAGAAGAAGAAGAAGAAACACCTCTTTTGGATGAACTTCTGTCCTAAATGATGTATAAAAAAATCTACAGTGAATGCACAGCAGTTCTGGTTAGTTTTGTTTGCAAATGAAACATCCATTCCTCTATCAGGAACTTAATCACAACTTCTGATTTCCGATCATGTATAATAACTGGTAAGGAATGGAGTCCACAGGTACCAATATCACATATCAGGAGCTAGACCAGGCAGTGGCAGCATTCTTACCAGAATTTTCTCTATATCCTGTTGTTAGGAAAGGATCAAACGTAGTCAGAATAACCATCATGTCTTCTATTCCATTATTTCCATTCTCTAGTCTTTACTCCCAACACCTCATTCTACTCTTCCTAGGCTTAGAATCACATAGTACCAAACTACTGTTTCCAAAAAAAGTCAAAGCCTTCACAGAGCAATAACAGCTCATGAAAAATGCCATTTGCTCATTACCACATCTTCTACTGCCACCATATATCTATATATTATATACAAAACCAAATCTCATCCTCTCTCCTGTTAAAGTTATATAACTTCAACAACCCATTCCTTTGTGATGTGTTGTTGTGTGAACCACATACAAGCTAGTAAGCATAGGATAAATTATGGGTATGTAACATGCATATAAGCTCCCTCATGGAATTTATATCTTGTTGCATCACTAAAACTACTATTGCTATTGCTTTCATTATTGCTAAGAGAGAGAGATAGAGAGGAAACTAAGTTTTCTTATATTGCCCAATGACCATTGTTGTCCTTAACAAACAACTGGCCTGAGATGGGATAACAACCATAAGTTAAGATCCATATGATGATAAGAACCGGCTCACATGAGACCAATCTAATTATGTGATTGGGTCCCCCACTCCCTCTCCTCCCACGTCTCTCTTTTATAGGAGTTCAAAAGTTCTCCCTGCCCTAGAAACCCCAATCTTCTCCCTCCTCTTCCTCTCTCTTTCCTTCCATCTTGTCTGAGATACCTAACCATACATACATTTTATACAGCAAAAGTTGTGCATATACCCAGCTTGTTTAGGAAAGTTTACCCATGGAACACACATAAGTGTAGTACTGTCTGCAATTTCCCAGTCCCTTGCTCAAATTCAACTTGGACTTGGAGTATCAATTTTTTGGAGGTGGGAAGCTTTCCTGAGGAAGGGAAGAAGGAAGGAAAGCAAGAAGGCTCCATTTCGTAGACCGGAGCAAATAGCTAAAAGGTGAAGCCATGCCAGTATTCTAAATCTTCAGTAAACATATTACAGTGACAGGAAAAATGGAGGTATTTAAACTGTCGCCATTTGCGTCTTCTTCATCGTCCACCAGCACTTCTTCCAACTCCGCGTTCAGTGTCTTCCAAGTCGACCCCGATGCGCCCTCCGCGCCGCGCGTTGAACGCGAGCATCTGTTCGACAAGGTGGTGACACCGAGCGACGTCGGGAAGCTGAACCGTCTGGTGATCCCCAAGCAGTACGCCGAGAGGTACTTCCCCCTCGAGCCCTCGACGGCGGACAGGGGTCTAACGATGTCCTTTGAGGACCGCACTGGCAAGCAGTGGCAGTTCCGGTACTCGTACTGGAACAGCAGCCAGAGCTACGTCATGACCAAAGGATGGAGCCGCTTCGTCAAGGAGAAGCAGCTCGACGCCGGCGACACTGTATCCTTCGGTCGCGCCATCGGAGATTCGGCGCGGGGCAGACTTTTCATTGACTGGCGCCGCCAAGAGCTACCTCGCTACCGCCAGCAGCTCCCGATCCCGCAATTCGCCAGCGGGCAACCTCTAGGACCATGGGGAGGGCTCTTCCCCTCGGCACTGCCGACCATGTACGACGCCGGGAGCCTTGTCATGGGAGACAGAAGGCAGCCATACTTCTACTTCTCTTCAGCGGGACACCGACTGCATGCTCAGGTGCAAGATGGGACTGGTAATGGAGGAACCTTACTGGAAAGGCCGGCGCCGGCAGTTTTAGAATCGGTACCATTGGCAGCGCGGAGAGTGGTCGAGCGGAAGCGAGTCAGGTTGTTCGGAGTGAACCTCGAGTGCTCCGAGCCGACCGGCGGCGACGGCTAGCTGCAGCAATCGGCCTTATGAGTTCTCCGTTCCATGGCACCATGACAACTGCTGCTGAACGTGAGACATGGCCTCAACTGGGAGCGTGTCATGATTCCAGCTTCGATTCAATGAGGAGGATGAAAGAAATGAACAATATATAAAGGATTACATAATCCTTTTTCTAGCCCTTGTTTTGATTATCTCCTAGCTACATCATATTCTTCTTATTACTTGATATAAATCCGGCTGGTCATAATTCTTTCCAATTCATTTTCTATCAGGAGAAATTCGAGAGAGGGAATATGTACGAGGCATGCATGCATTGTTGTATTCTTCTTTTCATTTTCAGCACTAACCATTTGTTTGAATTGTACATACCATATACCCTAGTTTATAAAGCCCAAAATGCCTTAAAATTCTTAATTTTATCATGGATCGTTCATTACAACCACAAATTGTTTTTTTTCTCAACAATGGTTAAAAGATCACAAGATTGAACTTGGGAAAACAATTAATCTTTAACAAGTATTATTCAAAATTTAATAGGCTTATCCGGATGTCAAAGTTAATTAAGACCCAGAAATAGTGTTAAGCTCAATCAATTCCAACTAAAAGTTTAATAATTTTTAACAATGACATATTCAATCAAATGATCATTCTTGTCATGTTGAAGCCTCTATACCTCATATACTAACCAACTATTGACACAAATTCTTGATTTTGTGATTGTTGTTGAAAATAGAAATATTTCTCTCACATTTTGTTATGCATTCACATTCTATGTGTGTTCACTTCCACATGCATCCACACTATCCTTTTCGGTCATTTTCCTATTAAGATTGGAAAATCTGGATTTTACATGTATATCCATTCATTGAAGTCCTTAGGTTTACGAAATGGTGTAATAATAAGTGCTTCCAATCATTGCTATTTTATTTCGACACATGATAAAAAAATTGAGATATTTCGAATAATTTGTTAACAAAGAAAAAAAAAAGGAAAACCTACAAAAATACATACATTTATAGAAGGGGGGATTTTTTTCATTTTGTTTTTGTATATGGAGTGTTATATACTTTCTCCTCGTGGCAAGTTGCTTTGCTAGGTTCTTGCATCTTCTACCCTAACACCATTATTCAATGGCATGAGCAGCACAGTGCATCAGATGAATCAATGACAGTACGTAAGAGCATTGAAAGTCTGAGTACTCTTTCCATCTTTAATTGCTGTATGCAGGAGTATATGCTAATTGATTTCGACATAACTTACTGTTCAAAACCTCACATTACCATCATAATATCAATGAAAATTGGTTCATATGAGAAACAGTATATTTTTGTCTATGCAAGATGTCAAATTAAATTTCTGGTAACTCGAAGTTATTCACCCGAGAATAATGCGCTCTCGAAGATGACAACCAAAAGAAATCTCATTCCATAAAAACTCACTAGGTCCACTTATAAAGTGATGGTACTCTTTCTATCTTTATATGTACTTGCTCTTAATGCTTTCTAGCTAGCCGGAATTGACAAATCATTTCATTAAGAGGCAAGTTTATTGTTTTATGGTGTAACCTAGCTAGTTGCTACGAGTACTGTTAAGATTTCTTGGGGGCATTTATAGACAATACACTTAACTTGTGGTTGAAGAACACAAAATAATTATTCTGCTTTCTCTAGATAATCATCAGAAACAATAACACAAGTAGGGTTTGGCGAAAGAGTCCTTAGAAACAATTAAGTCTCATATCTCTCTTGAGACTCAAATATGTGAGCACGCCTCTAAGATGAAAGTTAACCAACTTCCTTAATTACTCATGTTCAAGTTAAAAATGGTTGTTTACCATCTTATATTAGTTAACGGTACAAAAGTGAGAAAAATAAATGTGTTTTGAATTTCTAACCTGTCACCTTTTTTAATGGGCCTCAGCTTCTTAATGTTTGTTCTTACAGATTTTTAATATAAAGAATTCACAAGCTTTAATTAGGAAAAAAAATGCAGTCCTGGTGTTAGTGACTCCTTGTAGTCCAATGTAGGATTTGTATTTAACTAATTGAATGCATTAAATTGTTTGATAATAAAGCATGCATATGTCGGACTACGAACTACACGTTCATTCTCCCAAAATTATAACCTCTTCTTCGTAAGGAAGCATACTCTAAATTTGTCATTGCAAGATCAGCACAGCTTTAAACTAAAAGAGGACGCTGAACAAGTACTCTGTGCATATTTGAAACATGCACCTATTTACATTTTCGGAAAACATCAGCCATCCGAACTTTTGTTGTCACTCCACTATTGGAAAAACCGTATCGAACAACCATTGCCAGAGCGTTTGATCACGGATTAAAATTTTGAACTTTCATCGAGTGCTCGATTAATTTGATGTTCATCTTGGGTCGCATAGTAAATGAGATTCTAAATAAAAAAAATATGTATACAAAATTCAAACTTAATACGTACTTAAATAATGATAAGTTATATAATCCAACTCTCTAATTATATAGAATATCCTCATGCACATCCACTGAATATATTTCATATGTGTTTAGTATACTTCTATTGTTTTAGTACCACTAAAAAATAATTGAGGGTACAATCACAACAAAATTTTAAATAGGAAAAGCAGACTTGACGCATTGTAGTTATAATTTCGATAATTCTTGATAATTATCTGAAAATAGTGTTGCAACAGACGATTATTGTATCAGAAACTTTGGTGCCAGATATATATCCATTGTGAATGATTTTCTACGTTATAATACTAATTTTCGAGCATTGTTAAAGATCTCTTGAGTTATAACAAAAGGCACTGGAGAAGAGGAAAAAGTAATACATGAAGCCCGCTTCACATGGCTTTCCTTGAGATACGGGAGCTTGCCGTTCAAAACTCGATGTATACATTATTGGAAGAGTATTCTTCCCTAGAACTTAAATTAGTATTGGATGCCGATGTATACAATTTTTTTTTGTCATTTCTAGTCCAAGATGAAAGTGGCGAAAAATTTCACACATATCATTCAGGTGAATTTTCAAACTACAAAAAAGTTATTAATTTTTTCCGGATACCTTTGGGCCCTATTAATTTTATATTTATAGAAATATTAAGTTTTTTTATTCTACAAGTATACAAGAACGACATATTCTATATTTTGAAACATAATCTGTATCCTATATTATTTTGTATAATACGTATTATGTTAATTAAGTAATTATATATATTAAAGATATATAAAGTATAAACAATACTTTTATATAGTATTAATTAATTATGATTTTCATCGGCTCTTAGGATGATTTTGTTAATTTGAAAATTGTGTAATATTTTCGGATGTTCAAAAACCTAAATTTATATGCCGGATAAAATCGACTTTATGAAGTCTTTTTAAGTTCTACGCTCCTACTCTTATATATATATATATATATATATATATATATATATGTACTGTGTGTGTTTATGAGCGAATTTTGTCCAGTGATCCGTGGGCTTTTTTCCTAATCAACCTAATAATTACAGTCCTTTAGTCATATTTTTTTCTGATAAAATTAAAGGAAATACAGGCGTCACACGTACAGACGACAGACTAATTGATTGATCGAGAATATATTGATCCCAGTAGTTAACCTTCCCCTCGTACATGTACTCGACCGCAAGTTCAATAGAAAAGCTCATCAAATCGACAACAAAACAGACACGACAAATTGGCGCATGACAAGCATATGATCCTGCATGCAAGCGTTTGGTGGTCGAGAGGATCGAAGAAACTAATTGATTAGAGACACGTACTTCACTTATTAAGTAAACAATAGTAATAATAATAAAGCATGAGCCTACTGGAAGTTAACGTTGGCCTGGTAGGTCAAGCCGGCGGACCAGTAGTTGGGAGTGACGTCGTAGGCGATGAGGGTCTCCTGCGTGAAGAGGGACAAGATCTTGAAGGAGAGGGATTGGCCTCCCAGGCAGGAGAAGGCCTGGTACGATGCCCCCCAGTTGTGGCTCATCTGCACCCAATCCGTCTCCCTTCCCTTCACCCACATCGACGCAACGTCGCCTCCCCCTCCCACGTTCAGCACGTATACCAGCAGCCAGTACGCGTTCCCCTGCAGCTGAAACCTGATCCCGCCGTTCGCCGTGCACGGCACCCTTCATTACATTGCAGCATACAGAATGTTCATGTCACTATACATATATAATTTCATGTTTGAATTAATAACGTAAGAATGAATATATGTATGTATATAGTTACCTGCGATACATGACGGGCACGATGCCGGCGTTCCAGTCGGCAATCTGCTCGAACGCCGGCTTGGCCATATCGAAATGCACTCTCGGGGGGTTGCACCACCCACCGTTGTCGGAGGGCTCCGCCCAGTTGGGCGGGCAGAGGTTGGTGGCGGTGACGATCACCGAAGGATTGCCCCGGTAGCACGCTGTGGCGCCGTTGCACCGTATCTCGTAGCACTGCCCGCAGCCGAGCCCGTCAATGAACAGCGTTTGGCTCAGCGCGGTCGTCTTTGTTCCGTAGCCGCTGCTGTACAGGTCTCCGTAACCACAAGCTCCGCCTGCAACAAAATTGAAGAAGCGTTTTGATCTATCCAACCGTGCATGGAAATCTTGAGCTGCATGCATTTCTACAGTGATGGGATCTTATTGACATGATGCATATGTTATGTGTAGTAGCTACATTAATTAAGGCACAAACCCATGGTTGATTGTGCACTGTCGTCGCCGTAGAAGGTTGCATGAGCCTGAGTCCACTCCGTTGCCTGAAACATGGCCCTGACCTGCGACACCATCAGTGCCAAGAATGCAAGTTTCAGACGAAGTCCCAAAGCTGCTGCCATTTTTCTCTCCACTACTCGTCTTAATTTACTTCCCTTGATTAATTGGCTAAACGTTGATCCTACTACCTATCTATATACGAGCATTTGTTGTTCATCGTCCGAAGCATTATAAATTAAGTAGGTCAGGGAAGTAAAAGGGACCTCCACTGGGTGAGACAAAAAGATTGGCCTCGTGTTCCTTTGTAGCTGGTGACAGGATGGCCATAAATCCAGGAAGAAATGGGTAAGTTAATTTGCCATAAAGAAGGAGTCCGATCGATGGTTGAAGTAATCAAATGATTAAAAAGCTTGTTTGGTTTAAGACTGACCAGTGGCCTGCAAAAGCTTAGTCATGCTCGACGTGCTTCGAAGTTTTAGTGTCTCTGAGACGTGCAGCGCAGGAAAGTGTGGGTTATTTTTTCTTTTTCTTTGTGCATGTTTATAACTTATAAGACGTTAAAACGTACACCTTACTATTACGATTTTTTTATCGTGTAAGAGTGTAAGTTAATTTTTGGAATATAAGAAGAAAAGCTTTTCTATCTTGGAGTGGAGTTATCAGCTATTTTGTGATGTTAACTAATTGAGGCACACAAACACATTTCGTATGGCTATTTTGCTTGATGTTAGATGTTGAATTTATAACACCCTAATGAACATAACGCCATGTCATTCAAAATTGTATTGGTTAATACTGTCTTGAAGTTTAATAATATTAACAAGTTTAACATTCTTTAATTGTAGAATAAGCGTACCTTTTTTTCTCCTTTTCGGTTATAAGAAGATTAATTGCCTAATACAAGAAAAAACAAATAGAAAATTAAAATTAAAGTAGATAAACCCAAAAATGAAAATCGACTTAGAATATGCATACTTAACTATTTGACATGTACTTCGCAGGTGATACACGCCCCCATTTTCCTCCTCTTGATATATCAATCAAGGCGTTAATATTTATACGTCTAGTTTCTAATTATTTTTGGGTTAGGACTATTAGTTTCATGTAGATGCTCCAAAGATGTTCAATGGACAATTTTTACTTAGATTTGTTTCTTGCATCGATTGGGATGAACATTTTGATGCTTGAAAGCATAAGTGACGGAAAGGATTTCATGCGGATATTGTAGCAAAAATAGTAAAATTAGCATTCACTTAGCAACTTGAATGTGGGGAGTACACGTTAAAACCTCAACCCCAACCCCAATCCTGAGGCAAGGACAACAGGCTACTCATTCCCGTCCTTGTGGAGGCCTGGAGTCACTATAATTATTAAATAAATTATATATTTACTTATTAATAACGATATTAATTTGTGAAATTTGAGAGTAGTTAATTGTCAAAAAAATAAATTGTTCATTTAAAAATCTTTATAAAAATTATGGTGAGGTAGGGGAACTTGAATAAAATTACTGGTATATGCGTAAGCAGCAGTAGACAGTATTCTTCGAATTTGGGCCTAGATTGGTTCGAGAAAATTGCCACCCGAATTAATTATATGAAGCCCTAGTTGCATTCCAATTTGGACGAGATATGAAGATCCATCAGGATGCGCAGTGAATACTTTAAAGTAGCTAGCTTGGACACTGAAGAAACTGCTGCTGATTGTGAGAAGATCAACTTCAAGAATATCCCGTGCCATCATTCAGATAGACCGCCTATGAAGAATAAAATGGCTGATCCCTTGTTGTCACAACTACATGAACCTCCTCAGCCCAACTACATTACCACATTGGAGCCTTGACATTCAATCCATCTTCTTCATCCCATTAATTATGTGGCCACCACTTTCAAGCCCGGTAAGACGGAATCAGAAGGAAATGTCTGATCGTTGAGCCATAATAAAATAAAAAAAAAACAAGTACATAGTTATATATGTTTGCATGCCTTGAATGAATAATGGAAGGCTCCAAATATATGTGTACGCAGCAAATAATGTGTATATAAATGTAATTAATTACTGCCATCAAGGAAATGTTTTTTTATATATGGCCCAAAATGTCTATAAATATAAATGTGTGGTCAATTATAAGTTAATGTGTGTATTTTTAGGCTGTCAATTTTTCTTTTCGGTTATAGATAATGGTAATGCACGGCAAGACCTAGTACAAAGGTAAATAGAGATGAGATCAGGAGCTTAGAGTCGAAAAAATAGATATTCACAACACTATTAAGTATAATGAAAGATTGATAAAGTAAAAGATGAGAGCACTACGACATACATAACTTTAATGTTAGACCAATATGATCAGTCAATAAAAATGCGAAATAGATAAAACTTTCAAAATTCAAACTTTTTTCAGATCATAAAGAGAATATGCGGAAGTCTTACATCATACAAATATCTTAAAAGTTTGATTAGAATAATTCAATAGAAAAGACTAAAAAGTGAGACACTAAGGATCACTAGGTCATGTGCAACTGCAGTCACTACGAGCATCTGTCGTCGAATGCACCAGTAGCATTTTCACACAACAGACTACTCACCTGCAAAATCTAATACATGAAAAAAAAATATCCACATGAGCTATGAAGCCCACTATATAAGACAACAATAAGCATGACATGACAAATAAAAAGTAAGAATAAGTTAATGACTACAGAATATCAATTATTCATTTTCAATTGTTTAACTTTCTTTCATC
Organism: Pontederia paniculata; assembly: GCA_001647135.1. Lineage (NCBI taxonomy): Eukaryota > Viridiplantae > Streptophyta > Magnoliopsida > Commelinales > Pontederiaceae > Pontederia > Pontederia paniculata. The sequence continues at coordinate 2,720 of LTAE01002060.1, read as the reverse complement.
ATCTTTTACTTCATCAATCTCTCATCATACTTATATTCATCTTTAATATACTTTCATACTTTCATCTTGAACATAACATCTTTGCGTCAAGAATAAGCTATGATCAATAGTCAAACATCAATCACTTTTATCAACTTTACATAAAGAGTAAATTATGATTATGATCAAACATCAATTACTCCACATCATCATCATCATAATTAACTTTCATGAATCATCTTATTTAATCATTTCACTCATCTTTGATCATTCATCAATAATTATCACCAATAAATAATCCTAATCATCAAATACAAATATACAAATGCAATAATTAGACCAAATAATTATTTTTGCTATCTTTGACTTATCTCATTGGTGACTTTTAAATGATTTAGAGGATTGCTTTGGTGACTTTAAATTGCTCATGAGTCTTGGAGGTCTCGTCATAGATCAATGGGGGTACACAAGCCATGACCACATATGATGCTCGAGAAATCCTTTCTTTGTAGGGTGAGAAGGAGTCAATCAACATGAACTAGGTGGTAGCTGTCCCACCCGTCCTATCTTTAACATCGCTGCACTATCAAAATTTTAACGATATATGACGATCTCAATATTTAATTAGTTGAAACATGGTGACCCTTTATCTTGTCCACATAATTAAACATTAATTATCATAAGAACATGCTATTCAATTATGCGATTAAAAACGTAATTAACATTCCAGCAGCGCGCGACACGAGTCGTGTTGGATGAAGACACGATCCGTGTTCCATCCTTCCATCTGTAAATAAATCTCTTAGGACGTGTGTCATTTTTCGGTCGTGTCCGATCTTCGACGTGGGTTGCGTCATCATATATTTTCTTCACTAAAATATGACGGTCAATGCGTTAAGGCAAAACAAGCCATGTTCCATCATTAAATCGAGCTGTTTCACGACCGTAACATTTTAGGGTTCCTGTTCATCTTTTTCGGTCGACGCGGATCGTGTCCGGTTCAACACGGACCGTGTTGTACATCTTTATTCTATTATTAAACATATTAATTCGAAAATGTATCTTACGTCAAGATGACGTAAGTCGTGTTCAACAATCGACCGTGTCCGTCGAAATGATCGATGCTAGGGTTTCGTCCAAGAACGCGACCATGTCCAAAGAGGACTTGTACCGTGTCTTGGCATAACATATTTGTCGGTGGACGCGGACCGTGTCACGATTATGTGTCAGGTACGGGCCGACGACGTGGCATCATTTCGATGGACGTGGGCCACGTCGGAGGAGACATGATCCGTGTTTCATCACCATCTTCTTAATTAAAATAATACTTATTGCACAAGAATACTAAATACACTGCAAGAATAGTAGGAGTTAGCGATAGAATTTTTTATCATTGATCTGTCGCTATATAACTTAGCGACAAATTAGTGACAACACGACGATGACAACAAAATGTTGCAAAAAATAGGTCACCAGAAAAATCTATCGCTAAATTTGTCCCCAAGTCGAAGTTCAGTTGTCGCCAATCTGTCGTTAAACCGTCGGTAAAAGAATTTTTTTCGAATTGGACTCTAACGCGTCGCAAATATGTCGTTATTCTATCGCTACTGTTGTCACTAATCTGTCGCTAATTTGACATTAAATTATCGCCAATTATCGTGAATTATCAGAAATGGTATCGTATTTCTGTCGCTATTCTGTCGCAAATTATCAAACCAGCTTAAATGTTTCATCCATTTCTAGAAAAATCCGTATATACAACATAGGATCATCATATCAACCAAATATACTCATTCATGCACAAAATAATAAAGACGGCATATAAATGTAATAAAGTTCAAAGTACTCATCACAAAGTCTAAATCGATAATATAAGTTTGTAAGTACTCATCACAAAGTCTAGGCCAACAAAACATGTTTGAAAATATTTCGTACAACATAAGTCAAATACAACATAATCTAATCATCGGACGAAGGAGTATGAGGAGCAGAACGGCTGCGAATCAAACTGATGGCCTCCAACAAAAGTAGCGTAACTCTCTCATCTACCACCTCCACCACAAGGTCCTTCATCCCAGCCATAGTCGCAGTGACGAGTTTGGCGGCCGAACTACACGAAGGACCGACGACAGAAGCAACACTCGCTTGTTGCGAACTCAATCTTTCTAACCCACGAAGTCGACCCTCCTTAGTAAGTCCTGCAACTTCTTTCCATTCTTCCTCGTCGACGTCGGGGATTGAGTCCGTATTATCGTTGTACTTCTCCACCATAAGCAAATCGTATGTCTCCTACAAATGAAAATAATTATTTCCATACCAAATACTTAATTATACACATTTTCAATGAGTGTTATGAAATTATATCACAATTTATTTTGCTTGCTCCGAGATGAACTGGTTTGTCTTCTTATTGGTGTAAACTTCTTTATACACCGTTGAAAGTCAACTTTACCGTTGTTCGCCAACTCCTACAAAAATCACATTTCATATATTAAAACATTTTCTCAAAGTGATTAACGATAAAAAATAATATTCATATTTTAAAAAAATATCATTTTTCGTTTATGCTCTATGAACCCAATAGAGCCTCCGCAATGGCGTGCCGCGTCCGACTTAGACAATCTATTATTTTTGCCAATTGTTGACTTCTCCTGATATTGAGGTGCCGCCCTACATTGAAAGCGATAAGTTTTGACAAAAAAATTAAGTTTAATCCAACTATTAAATATGAACTTACCATG
>LTAE01002059.1:6499-26999 GCA_001647135.1 Pontederia paniculata | reverse complement strand
AAAATCTCCAATCTCCTCTGCAGGCGTGCGCTTGGGTAACATGAAGAGTAAGAATCGGTTCAAGCGTTCGAAGCCCCGATTCCCACTGGAGAACTCCTGGATGACAGCCATAACGTCGGTCCTCAGGATGGTCCAGAACTCCCTGTAGAAGAAAACAGGGAAGCCGTCCGGACCAGGCGCACCCTCGCCGTTTAGGTCTCGCAGGGCCTGCACGACCTCCTCCTCCTCGATAGCCTGCGAAAGAGACGAGATATGATCATCAGATAAGCGAGGCAGGTCCCTCACCGACCACCGCCATCTCCGCGGAGGGAGGCGCCTCGAAGACGCCCTGAAGTGTGTGGCAATGGCTTCTCCAATCTGCGCGTGACCAGTGATGGTTGCCCCCTGGATCCCAATCTGGTCGATCCTGTTGGACCTGCGTCGACTGCTCGCAAATAGGTGGAAGAATCTGGTATTGGCGTCACCCTCCTGGAGCCATGTCTGACGGGATCCTTGCCTCCACTGGATCTCCGTCTTTTTGTCCTCTACCTGAATCACCGTTTCTCTTGTGCATTTTGTGTTGCTCTTACTCGGAAAATTCGGATCTAACTTCTAAGGCAAATAGAAGTAAAGTTTGTTGGCTGACTTAGCCTCTAGGAAGGAGGAGACTAAGACCACGCAGACTTAAAAGTTTAAGTGCGTGACACTATGGAGTTAGGTATTTATGCATATTCCTGAGAGAAAAAATGCTTTCCAGTGATTATTCTCAGCAAGATGGAATAATCCTATTGTCATAAGAAGGTTTAACTGAGTGGGCTAAAACTAACATTTGTTGAGGACCGAAATTTTTAGCAATTATCAAGAAGAAAACAACATAGATTATTACAAGACAAAAAAAATTCTCAAAGGAATTCGTACATACCTCTTTGCAACTTCTACCACAAAACCATGTATCGGATCCTACTTCAACATGGCTCAGTGTTTTTTCCTTCATGCAAGTTTGATGATCTGATGATAGCAAAAGTAATTAAATAAGTGTGTGAAAGTGAAAAATTGTCCATGAAACATGAACTGCAAGTACACAACGACAACACAGAACAACACAACTTGAACAAGCAATGGTAACTTCGGTTGCAATAGCTAAACAAACTAATAAATGCTAGGATAGTTAAATGAGGTTACATTTCTGTTGACATTGAGAGCATTCAAATACCACCAAAGAACGTGAAGCAGTTGCCTTCCCACAAAGTTTGCAAACACAATTATGGCAATACCAACTGTCTTCTGGAATATCCTGAATTAAAAATTAAAGAATCAACAAATATCCTGTATCAATATTTGTTGGTAAATGGTTAAATAATGCTTGGGTAACAAACGTAAAAGAGGCATTACCAGATAAGAAAATATAGGCAATATGGCAAATAAAAAAGTACATAATACAATAAACATTATTCTTAAGAAACTGGGGGTGGGGGTAGATAAGTTTGTTTTGAGGGCATCCATAACCTTGGCGAGCTTCCTTTTTCCATTGTTTGGGTCCTATTTCTTAGTACTCAGTTTTACACACAGACTTGTAAATTTTCACAGATTTAAAGTTTTAATGTATTATTCCTAAAAAGGAAGAAGCAAAACATCAAAGTCAGTAAGACAAGTAGAACATTTAGAATAAATGCTGTAGATGACACCAGAGCTGTTCGCTTATACATACTTTTAAGACGGGTTTAATGCACCTACAAAGCAGTTGTTGCTGTGTAGATATGCAGAACATATGTTAGCCCTCCAATGCAAAATCAATGATAGATTTGGGTAAATCTTAAAATTTGTAAGAAAATATGACTTATCAAATCTACTACTTATTATATATTGGAGAGCAAAGACAAGCTCTGCATACCTACAAATCATCAAAGTGCATTTTAGATGCATTAAACCCCTTTTAAGACATCATGGAGTAAGAGAACTCTGCAATTATTGCAATGTATAAAGAATGTGTGATTAGTATCAGAATAAGCAACAATAAGAAAAATGAAACACACATGTAACCAAGTAGTTTTGTTTTTGTTGAGAACCCGGTAAATAGGTGCTTTAGAATGATAGATCACGCTGAATGCTCTCAAGATGCACTAAAAGGTCTGGTGAAGTGTATCCAAGCTACTTATATTAACTCCATTATCAGACGTTTCACTAATTATGGTACCATATTATAAACTATACAAATGTTAAACACTTGTGGGCAAGACTGAAGAACCTGCATATGCGCATTGCTTCAACTATTGTATAAAAAGAAATCTTTAAAGTAAATGGTAAGCATATCCAAATGTGCATAAGCAGAGTATTCAGCATCCCTTCAAATAAAAGTGAGGAAGAAATTGGTAGAAAAAATGTACCACAGCCCTTTCTTTTTTTCTTTTGTTTTTTAGGGGATCACCACTGAACTTTGCAATTATGTTCTACATTGATAATACTAAGATGATTTTTTTTATATTCTTTAAAGATGCTTTGGTTTCATTCTCTTTGAAACTGAAAAAAAAAACACTCCGAAATGTGCAAGGAAAATTGAAAGAACTGTAAATAGCAATTTCCACTCATTACATATTAAAGGCCATGCTGTCACAACACGACACTGGAACGCCATGGCATGGCCTAGCACAGTTAACTTAATAATTTTTTCCTGAAAGAGGAAAGGATGAGTACAAAAAATCATCCATTTGTATTGAAACAAAAACGGTTCAAGTGTGTATAGGAGAGTTACAGAGAAATTGTAGCTCTCCAAAACAAAAACAAGAAATTGTCCAAAGCCCCACTGTAAAAAAGGATGCATGGTGTACAATGTTCTGTATATAGCATCGCACTTCTCCAAAGATTATGCTGTTATGTTACAATGTTAATTTAATATTTTTGAGTAGTGAGTGGAGGATTGATAGTATTTTGAGTGGGTTCCATATCCTTCTGAGTTTTTCGATTCGCCCTTCTTACTGACTTTTACGTTTCATAGACTTCATTTTTCATTAATTCAAACCGGATGGCTACCCAACCTTAATAGTCATTCTTTCCCTCTTAAAAAGATAATATCGCTCTAATATATAATAAAATTTTAGATAAATTGATATTCTACAATGGAATTAAATTCTGCACATATATAATATGAATTCATAGTAAACTTATATTTTCAAACTTGCTGGTTGAGAACATCCCTGACCCTAATCAAACTTACGTCCAGTTGAAAATTGTTCAATCAAGTCTGATGCATTCATGTACAGAGAATCCAACTTGTCAAGTGACAAAACAGAAGACTTCACATAAAATGAAATTGATATTTTTTTTTTTGAAAGGGGAAAGGACGACTACATAGTTGGTAGTCATCCACTTGTATTAGAGCAGTAAAAGTATATATACAAGTGTGATAGAGAAGGTTACATTATAGGTAAAGCCTTCCAAAAAATAGCTCCCAAAAAAGGAAAGAAGACCCTATCCCAGATCCCACTCCCTCATAAGACTGGAGATGTGGTGTACAATATTTTCAGTGTAGCATCTCTCCTGCCCAAAAATTGTGCGATTGCGTTGTAGCCATATCGCCCATGTAGTAGCTATAGATCCAGCCCATGCCCGCCGCCAACCCGTGTTTGGCCGCATTCTCAGCACCCGTAAGGAGGCCCACAACTCCTCTGTGCCTGAGGTGTCAACGTCCACCAGCCTCATGCGACTCCAGCTCTCTATAGCTACGTGGCATGTGAAGAACAGATGTATGATGTCCTCTTCCGCCGAACCACATAGTGCACATGAGGGATCTGCTAGTGGAGCCCATCTCAATCTGTATACCCTGGTAAGGAGTCTGCCCCGGCGAAACAACCAACTAAAGATTTTGACTTTGAGAGGAATGTGTAACCGCCATATGCATCTGGAGTCTGCTCTGATGTCCTCAGGTGTCGGGCCCCCGGGAAGCAACTGTCTATAAACTCTACTAGCTGAATGGTGACCTGCTACCCAAAGCCAGCCATCTGATGCGGAGGCCATCGGGCGGAATCCTATTATCCGGTCTAACAGTCTAAGGAACTCCTCGCATCGCTAGTCCGATAGTTCCGCTCTGAACTGCGGGAGCCATATACCTCCACCGGGTGTGTCCGATGACACCCAACACTCGCTGACAATCGCCCTCGGCCTAGATGCAAGGGCTACCAAGCGTGGAAAAAAGTCTGCCAGTGTATCTCCATGTGTCCACTGATGGCTCCAAAAGGCAAAATCAGTCCCTGAGCCTAGTGCAGCCGAGAATAGAGGCCTCAGTAATGGTAAATCTATGATGAACCCGCGCCAAAAGTGTGATGCACCCTGCGGTAGACGGGTCCGTGACTCCCACGACAAATCTCTCCCATAGCAGGCAAAGAGTATCCGGCTCCACATGTCCACCCCAGGGCCCATAATCTAGCCCACCCATCTGGCGAGAAGGGATCGATTGGTCCATCGCAGGTTCCGAACCCCGAGCCCACCTTCGGTCACTGGTCGACAAATTTCTCTCCAAGCTATCAAATGAGTCCCTGAGCTGCCTGCACCACTCCCTCGCCAGAAGAACCAACTCCTGATTGTGTCCATGCGACGCTCTACCCCAGCTGGCATTCGTAGCATAGACATGTAATATATGGGGAGTGAAGAGAGGACGGATCTGAGAAGGACCAGGCGACCCCCTCTCGATAGCAGCCTTGAGCTCCAGCCTTGTAACCGATGTTCCATCCGCTCAACGACTGGCATCCAACCCTGTGCTCCGATGGGTCCGTCGGAGAGAGGTAGACAGAGATGTGTGATCGGTAGAGCAGTGCGGAGGGGTGCACGACTCCTCGCTGCACCTAGTAGCCTCTATTGCTGACATGCCGAATGGAATGAATGCAGATTTTGCGTGGTTTATCTGCAGCCCTGAAGCAACCCCAAACAACTCAACCATGATCGCAATCCGTCGTGCCTCTATGACTGATCCCTAAATAGTGTGTCGTCCGCATACTGCAAGAGGGGGACTAAACTATCTGTGTCGACACTCGGATAGAAGCCTCTGATGATACTAGAACTGCAAACTGAGAATGTGCATCGTGCCAAGGCATGAGCTGCTAGTACGAACAGCATCGGTGCCAACGGACACCCCTGTCGGACCCCCCGCTGTGGTTGTACCCATCCACCTGTCAGGCATCGATTAACGAGGACCGAGAATGAGGCTGTAGTGATACAAAGCTTCATCCAAGAGATCCACGTCGAAGGAAAGCCCCGTAGCCTCAATGAATGCCAGATGAAAGACCAAGACACCGAGTCGTAGGCTTTAGAGAAGTCTACCTTCCAGAGGAATCCCTGTCTCGCACTGCGCCGCCATGCAACAATGATCTCTGTGGCTATGGTATACCCGTCAGTGATAGATCTGTCGCTAATGAAAGCCGACTATACCGGGTGGACCAGGTCATCTAGCACTTCCCTTAGCCGATTTGCTAGCGTCCTAGCCACGATGAGATATATGGCGTTAGACAAAGCAATCGGCCGGAAGTCTCCAATGTCCTCCGCTGGCGTGCGTTTGGGGAGCATGAAGAGCAAGAAGCGGTTAAGATGCCCAAAGCCGCGATTACCCCTCGTGAATTCCTGCATAACTGTCATGGCATCCTCCTTCAGAATATGCCAGAACTCCTTATAGAATAGAACCGGGAAGCCATCAGGACCTGGTGAGCCTTCGCCATTGAGGTTGCGCAGAGCCTGCACAACCTCCGCCTCCGTGATGTCCTGCGATAANATGCCAGAACTCCTTATAGAATAGAACCGGGAAGCCATCAGGACCTGGTGAGCCTTCGCCATTGAGGTTGCGCAGAGCCTGCACAACCTCCGCCTCCGTGATGTCCTGCGATAAAGAGTAAACATGATCGTCAGTCAAACTGGGGAGGCCCCCCGCAGACCACCGCCACCGTGGTGACGATAGTCTCCGTGAGGATACCCTGAAATGATCCGCAATGGCTGCTCCAATCTGGTCCTGGTCGGTGACGGTCACCCCCCGAACCACCACCTTGTCGATCCTGTTGGCTCTCCGGCGGCTGCTCGCGAATAGGTGGAAAAATCAAGTGTTAGTGTCCCCTTCTTGTAGCCATAGCTGGCGTGATCGCTGTCGCCACTGGATCTCCACCTTCCTGTCTTCCATCTGTATCACCGCCTGACGGAGGCGACGTTCGGCAGTCTCCTCCATCGTAAGATCCCGAGAGTCCTCCAGATGATCTATGCGGAAGACCCCTGCCAAGGCCTTAGTCCTCCGCCTATCTCTGTCTAACTGTATCTGTCTCCGGTGATATCTGAGAAACTCGCGGAGAGCAGCTAGCTGTGTAGCCAAAGTCCTCATCGCCGAGTCCTGTAGAGGGGTGATTTGCCACTGCTGGGTGACTAGCTCTCTGAATCCATCCTCCAGGAGCCATGAGCGCTCAAATCTGAAACCCGATCCAATGGATTGCCCCTCGTTGGACCGCCACAAAAAAGGGGTGTGGTCCGAGAAGGGTCTCTCCAGCGCCTGTACCTCTGCTAACTGGTGTGTCTCCGCCAGCTCCATAGATCCTAGGAACCGGTCAAGCCTTGAGCAAGCCCCGAATGCCGCGGTACTCCTCCATGTGAATCTGCAGTTTGTTGGGGGAAAATCTAGAAGGGATTAGGAGTCGATGAAATCCTGAAAATCCTCCGCTCCCACGTCCCTACTCCGTCGAGGCCTAGGGCGATCATCAATGTTTAAGGGTGACATTGAAGTCGCCGCCCATCAACCATCTCACCACTGGTACCCTTCTGCAAACAGCAATGAGCTCGGACCATAGAATCCCCTATAACGCAGCCGTGAGTGGACCATAGACGCAGGAGAATAAGTACTCCTGATCGTCTGTCCATCGTCGTATATGAATTGAGACTGAAAATCTCTCACTCCAAGAGCCAACCATGTCAAACAAATCCGTGCACCATCTGATGATGATACCCCCGGACCGACCCACCGAGCCAAGACAAACGCGACCAGACAGGTGTGTCCCTCCTATCTAATCCCATGTACAGTCATCGCACTCCACCAGCTTCGTCTCCTATAAGAATATCACATCAAGGCCCCACACCCTCAAATAGTGTCCGAGTATACGGCATCTCTTAGCCTCTTCGAGGCCGCGAACGTTCCAGGATAGGACCTTCATTGGGAGATTCCTCTGGCCCCTATGGGCGTGGTGCGACTGCCCATCCCCTCCCCTCCTAACCTCAGTGCCCGTCTGGTGGTCCTTCGACATTCACTGAAACCGGCAGCAGTAGCCATGATTGTGACCTTAGCAGGCGCCCGACCATTTAGTACCGAGTCCAGCGCTGGTTCGGGCTGCCCCCGCGAGCAATCTGCTCCTGTCGTGAACCTCGCTTCGCAGCCCTGTGGGGAGTTGGTGCTGCTTCTGTTTCTGGAGTCCTCTCCTCTATGGGCAAGGACCCTCTTGACGGTTGAGTCGATGGCCCGGCCGCTGTGGGGGCGCAATTACGTCCTCGAATGGTGCAACTGCCGACTGAGTCGTTGTCGATGCCTTCCCTTTGCGTCGGCGACTATATTGCATTGGGGTCGCTTCTCCCGTTCCTTCGCTCGAGCAGTCTGCTGGGTTCGGAGGCTGTGCTTCTGACGGGTCAGGTTCGCTGGTGCACTGGTGTTGATCGGGATCAGGTTGTGGTTCCGGAGTTGGGTGTAAGGGTAACTGGGTTGGGAGTTGTGGGGCTGCTGTGGTGTGGGATGTGAGTGGGACTGTGCCTGCGGTTGGGTTCTGGCGTTGATTGAGATCAGGCCGTGGGACTGGAGTTGGGTGTAAGTGTAACTTGGTTGGGGGTTGTGAGGCTGCTGTGCTGTGGGGTGTGGGTGGGACTGGGCCTGAGGTTGGGTCAGAGGATGGGTTTAGTTGGGCTGTTAACTGAGATGGGGCTGATGGGGTCCGCTTAAAAGGTTTAATTGTTGCACAGGGAAGTGGAGAGAGAGAGCGGCGGCTAGGGCATTGAGGTTGGTGGGTTGATGGTTCGACAGCTGTCCCAGTACTCCCCTGCTGACGCCGTGCAGTCTCTGTGCCATCGTCCTGTCCTTCGTCAGGCGTGGCTGACCTAGTACGATGTTTGCCAGCGTTGCTGCTCTCGCCAACGACCACTTCTGCCCAGCACCGGCGCTCTGAGGTGCCGGAGATGTTGACCATGATGTTGAAACAGTCCGCCCCGCAGTGGAGCACAACCACAGACGGGATTCGACGGCCCGGGTAGAGGCGTACAGATGCGGCGATGCGTGATATCTCCGGCATTCCAAGAGGTGGGATGACGCTACCACCAGGTGCCCGAAAGTTCCTACTACCGCCTGAATGGATTCCATCATCATCAGGTACAGTGGTAGCCCACGAATCTCGATCTCAACTACCGCTGTTCGTGATCCAGGACTGGTGCCGTCGGACGGCTCCCACCTCCGCCATTTGATGACACCGTCTAGTGGGATTGAGAGAGGTGCAGCCAACAACACCTCTCGCTGTTGTGCCGAACTTGGTAGCAGCAGGAACACATCGTCGGAGACACGCGACAGATGGAAAGGCGACCCAGCACCAAATAGCGAAAGGAGTGCTGCGCGGAGTTGGCTAGTTTCTGTCCAGGAGCGCGAGGCGACACCCACCAGGCACGATCTGAGAAACTCCATGTTCCGCCGGGTGGTTGGCAACCAGGGGATGGACGCGTGTGAGATTTCAGCAGTACGAGGGCCCGAGGTGACCTCTACCTCAACCTTCCTCGCTGGGGCTCTCGCCGGCGGAGCTTCTGGTGTTCTCTCCTTCCCTTCCTTGCGCCTTGTTGGCAGTGTTGAGTGACAGCTGACTGGCGATGGCCGTTTTGGCCACACCTCAGGCAGCGTACCGGACCAGCACAGTCCCTTGCAAAATGGCCGCGTCGGAGACATTTGAAGCATCGCTCAGATTGAGGTTCACCACGTAGCCGGGGGGGCCGGACAAACGTCTCCCACTCATTTGGAAGTCGGTACCGCCTACGCCGCATGAGACAATCACCGGAGTAGGCGGTAATCTCAAGGGATGTAGCCTCTAAGGGAAAAGTGGCGCCGCCGGGATGGAGCTCCCAGAGGCGGAGTTGGCGTCACCGGGAGGGGTTCCCGGAGACGGGGGTGGCACCACCGAGATGGAGTTCCCGGAGACGGTCGTAAAAGAGTATTCCTGATTGAGGAGTTCCCGAGGACTTCCAAACAGTCAAAGGAATCAGACAAACAATTTAAACCATTCACATGGCTGAACTTCAAGAAGTTTAAATGATGCTTCATTTTCTGCTTTCGAGGGGGGAAAGGATGACTAAGTAGTTACCATGGTATATAACATAGTTGCTTTTATTACCTTATTTCTCTTCCAACAAGATTACAAAAATCAACATCATATGTGACGGATTTACACCTGAGTATATTCTAAGTAGTTATTGGATGCTTTATTATTTTAACCTGTCAAACTTAATAAGCTCCAAAATAAAACAAGAAAGGTGGATCATATGAAAACTGTAGCTCTATCCTAATCACATATATTTCATCATGTATTGTTGTTTCTCAAATAATCTTCTGCTTTCTCCAAACATTTGCCACAACAGTTTATTTGCCTTGAGCAGTTAAAATGTTCAGCTTGTATTATCTTCTTCAAGTTTATTCACAGTTTTAAATTTGCACGGTAGAGAATAACTCATCTGATCCTTTAAATATAAAGCCCAATAACATTATTGCATGAGATCCTTGAAGAGAGTGGGACAACCTGAGGCTGATGTTTGGTTGTACAATAAAGGTTTCAGGTAAGAAGCTTATATGCATAAAACATAAACTGATTTTGACTTGTAACAAATGTCAAGGACAAAACCATAACAAATTACTAAAGTAAATTGATATCAATGGATTCTCCTTGTAAAATAAACAAATAAAAGTTGATGATATTATGGCAATAGTCTAAAATTTAACGCTATAAAAAAGGAACTGATTTAGCAATGAGCAACATGAAAGAGATGGATATACCTGCGTAGGCAAGCATGCTTGATGATAAGTGGATGGGCAATTATCACAACATAACAGCTCACCACCATCACCACAAAATCCACATGTATCATCATTTTCATCCACTTCTTCAGCTTCTGAAACTTTAATACGATCTTTCCTTGCCTTGTATTCAGCGGCCCAAGCCTGGAGTTGACATAAAGTATATGATCTACCAGACTGCAGAAAAAGATTGCTAAAAGGCTTTTGGAGCTTTGAACCAGAATGAGCCTTAAAGTCTGATATGGAGAAGATCTTTGTGCAACAATTGCAAAGAATCCCATTCCTTGTCACCAGACCGTCCTTTATTATGGCATTGTTCTTAGGGTTACGGTACTGTATAATATCTTTAAGGGAGATGGCTCTTCTCTCAATCAACCATCCTAAAACCGTCCTTGCTCCCAAGACAACTCCTCTTCCCTGTTTAGATAGCTTTCCACCTTTCCCAGGGATTCTTAAGAGCAACTTGGGACCTCCATTACTTCGATATCCCTTTTTGCCTACTTTTGAGGAAAAGCTTTGGTTGCAAGAACTGTAATCTTTGTTTTTAATGATAGCAGTAATCAAAAGATCATCATCATTGATACGAAACCCCCTTGGCCTTTTTTTGAAGACTTGGGATTTCTCTAGTTTAGTAACTTTCTGGTTTTCTTGAGGACCATCAGCATTTTGTACCATGCAGCCAGATCTGGTAACAATATCAGCATCAGCTGAAACAAAAGAGGGCCTTTCAGATTTAGCATGCTGATTATGAACATTCTTAGATGGGGTAAACCCTTTTGGGCAAAGCAATTCTGACGATTTTTTTGTCATGGAAGTAAACATTTTAGAGTAGAAGCTTTTGGGGTCAGACTCACTTTCTGTAAGGCACTGTAGATCTGCTTGATAAGTCCTCACAACTGGAAAAGTAGTTGCTTGAGATGCACAGTCGGTGGATATAGTTAAAATGTCATTTGACTTGATATTCGGCCTAGCTGCTCTGGTACCTGATTTGACAACCTTGTTTTGTGTCTTCAATGTCAAGGAATCTCTTGCTACAGAGGACTCATGCACCATAGTCATAAATTCACAACTTAAATCACAGCCAGAGACATGGCCCTCTTCTTGACTGCATTGAAGTTGAATAGGATCATCAGTTCCCTCATTGTCATGAAAATCCAAATATGATTTGCATTTTTCATCAAATGAGTTGCTTAAATTAGTTGATCCAATCTCTGATATTTTCTTGGACTTCTTCCTTGCCCTTTTACCAGAAATATTTGGTTTGGCTGAACAACTAAGCTCTTCACTTTTTGAAGCACGGATATTAATCATCTTTTCAGTTGTCACATTGTTATCTATGTCAATAGTAATCACATCATTATCAAGGTCTCGCTGGTAGATTGAAGAACTCATTTCTGATAGCTTTTCAGTTTCTGCTGTAGCATCAGATGTATTCTCGTAATTAAGTTGATCCAAACCATTACCACCCAACTTGTAGCAAACAGTCTTTAGAGGACGCTTGCTAAAAGGCTTCTGGTTTGCAGAAAGCGATGTTCCTCCTTTCTTTGCCTGTTTCATACCTTGTTTTTCCTGTACGTTTGTGCATGTATTGGTTCCTATAAGCAGTTCATCTTTGGAGTCACATGGTAATGAACTTTCTGGAACAAAGAGCTCAGAGGCATATCTATCAGGTTTCAGGTCAACAGTTTGTGAAATTTCCAATCCAGAAGTAGGAGTTAATATAGCAGAAGGATCACACTCAGACACAGTTTCTGAGGACGTGGATCCAAAATCCTCTGTAGTGAAGGAAAATTTACTAGTTAAATAATTATATTTATCGTGCTGCTTTCTTGAGACCTTGCAAGCCATGTGACAAGAGGACCTGATATCGCGTGAGACTTTTCCCAAGTGACTTGCCAAGCTTATAAGTCTTCTTTTTTGTGTCTCTGTAGTTAAAGAAATTTTCCTTTTTACTCCCTTGTCATTGCCTCTGCTTTGCAGATTATCATGGTGCTCTAGTATTTGCTGGTTATCAGAGTTTTCGATTACTTCAGAATTGTCATCAATCTGAGGAGCTGGCAGAATATTTTCATCCAATATACCAGCTAAACATGAATTGGGCACTGGGGACTGATGGGATTCATTCACTCTTTTATCTACCATACCTTTTTTATCTTTCCCACTAAGAAGAAAAGTAGAACTATTCACAGCTTTTAATACCCTTCCCTCTCGGAGAACACTAATCTTTTTATCGATGCAGACCACAGCAATAAATGGATCAAGAAGATGCCAGCGTTCAAGAAGAGAGATGGAATTTGTAGCCATTTCAATCTGTTTCTTGATGTAGAAGAGTGTGTCAATCAAGTCAGCCCAAAAGATATTTATATTTGCCCATTCCCTCCCATTGTTATCTTTCTCTGAGTCACTCGCATTAGTGCGAAGTCTTTGACCACATAACTTCCAGGCTTGAGACAAAGAAGTAATAATGCGTTTTTCTTTCGGTGCTATGAAGTAAGATGCCATTTTAGCCCTGTCGCTCCTGACACGGGGCTCAACTTTCCAGCCAGCATCCTTAAGAAGGTCATTTGCATGTGAACGCAGACGATCAGGGAGATCTTTAATAAGTTTTCCCTTCGAGACCATTTCCATTATGTCAGTGTTCAAGATTTTAGATTGTTGTTCACAATGGATTTTGCTTATGATCATTCCAGGTGTCTCGGAAGGATTAGCATTTGCCTTTGATACCAAAATCCCAGGGCTAAAGCTCTCCTGAGATACAGGAGATGTAACAGATTTGGCTTCTATTTTTATCTTATCACAGCTCAAGTCAAGGCTTTTGTATTCAAGATTCAAGGGCATACCATGATCCACATCATCACTACCACTAAATTGGGATTGTTTTCTGAAGAGATAGTAACTATGTAAGATACCCTGAGCACAAGTTTCAACAATATGGCATGGTGCAGCTGGAGTCTGACAAAGACGAGATGAATTCTGTGCAAACATAAATGTAGAAATTCTGGATTGATCAAGGTCAATCATATCATGATTACAATCAGATGCATAGCAAGTTTGTTTCTTTCTGGAACAATTCAGTTTCTTGGAAGGTGGTAACTTCATCCGCTTCATATCTCCATTGTACACATTTGACTCACACCAAGAAGACGAACTTTCCATCATGTTATCAGAAACCTGTAATTCTTTAACATAGTCATTTGTAGGGTTAGAGGCATTGTCAAGAGACTCTTTCATGGAGCTAGTCAGAACTGAGCTCTCACAATTTGAAATGGCTACTGATTTTGATCTACCTTCATATGACTGAAATTGTTTACTATGACAAGCAGCATTCTTTTCAGTTGCCTCATCAACACTAGTTTCATAGAAAATCTCCATAAAAATCCTATGTTCTTCCTGCTGGCTGAGACAGTTATCCTCAGTCATATTGATTAATTCTTCCCCGAAAAACAATCTCATTATTTTCTCCTCTTTGATTTCATGGTCATCTTCTGGTTCCTGCTCCGCCATCATCCAGAAAATAATCTGGATTCTGGCTACAGAGCTTTGGAATTTAATAGAACAAACAGTTTGGCAATTATGTCACACAAGAACGATAAATTTCGGAAGATGGCCTAATAAACAGCAGATGAAATTTTTGGGGGAAATTCAAGTGTAATACCCTTCAAGGTGGAGATCAAAGATAGACAAAAGAAGGATTTCCTATTGGCAATTCTTTCTAAAACAACTGTCCAACAAATCTCCTGATGCAAACCAGAAATTGTTAAATGAAGCAAGAAATAGAATGGAGTAAGAATAGAAAATCCAATATATCAACCAACTTTTGCTCGTCGAGGAAAAACTCCAATCTCAGATGTCGGAAATACTAACACATCCATGCCCACAATGCATAAAAGAAGCTGAAATCGGAACTCCCCGACCCCCCAAAGATCGAAAGTTTATACCAAGTAAGCCTTCCCGAAATTCCGACCGCTGCCGCAAAGGAATCCGTCCAAATGAAAGGCAAAATCTTCACAGCAACCACATTCATCCCCAAAAACCCATCTTCGGGCGTTTTCAGAAGCAATCAACCCCCCCCCCCCCCCCCCCCCCCGGTCCCTCTTCAGATGTACCCGAAAACCACAAGCAAGCACATATCCTCCAGCGAAATCCAATCTTCGAACGAAACGAGGAAACCGAGCGATCAAGGCAAATGCTCGAAGACAATAAAAGAGAAGGCCAAAGAACTCATCTTTGCAGCAGATTAGCTCCCGTAGATCCGCTCCCACCTTGCCCTGCTCGGAAGCGCCGCTCCTCGCCTTCGCCGCAGCCCCACGACGAGCTCCCTCGGATGCTCCCGAACAGGAGATTTGGGAGTGGAGACGGGAAAACAGGTGTTTTGGACAAAAAGCGTAGGAGAAAACGAGGACGCCGTCACCTTTTCTTAACCACTTCGCACGCCCAAAGCGTTTGCAAGGGAGATGTGCGCAGAAAAGGGAGGCGTCTTTTTTAGCCACTTCCACTATTGGTTATTAAATTCTTTTGTTTTCTTAAGCAGCCAAAAAAAAAAAAAAACAGAGCAGAAGGGCAAGGAGAGAAGTGATTGAAGAAAAGAAGATTAATTTATTGCAACAACATCAATTTCAAGCATTTACATCTAATTAGTTTTCCCTTGAAAATCCAACTTTGCTATCATAAATATTCAAATATTCAGGCAAATACTATTTTATTATAACACCTCCAAATTCACACCTCGTTACGTGACAAAGATATAGACCTGAGAATGCTACTCTGTTGACTTAAGCTCTGACTCTTTGACTAATTAATAAAAATTTGCGGAATAAATATAGAGAAATGAAATAAAATAGAGATGACTAAAAGGTCCAATAGATAAAATAAAGAAGATAAATAAATAAGGAGTCTACATATTTCTCAACAATAAAGAGTGCAATATCCTGGATGATAGTCATACAACTTAATAAACTGAAAATAGAGAGACCTAATGGCAAATGAGACTCAGAGGATCATCCATGTGCAGATAATATTCACCACGAGCATCAGATGTCGCGCACACCACTAGCATCAGAAATTCACCATAGCCTGGTTACTTGTGGGATTCAATACAGGAGAAACAATATCCCATGAGCATAAAATGATTAGTATGTAAGGCATCAAGTACACAAGATAAGTAATAATCATTGACATGAATAAGAATATAAATACGACATTAAGTAAGGTTTTTTCTACTCAGATCAATGTGAATATCGTAACATGGGCCGGTTTAAGCACAAGAATAAAATCATACTCTCCTGGAATAGCATCAGGGGTTCATACCTACCTTCTGCCCTAGCACAACCTTAGGGAAAATCATTCATCAGAGGATCTCTCTATTACATTTACCCTGGAACAGCATCAAGAAAATAACAATATCCTGGAACAGCACCAGGATTGTATCTTATGTCCTAGAACAGCATCAGAACATATATAAAGTCAACCATATTCAGGGACGGACCCAGAAAAGATATATAGGGGGGGCAAAAAGTTGGGAGGGGGGGAATATATAACAATAAATTATAAAAAAAAATAGGATGGGCTAAGATTTGAACCCTAGACCTCCAAATATTAGCCAAAATCACCTATCCACTATGTCAATTAGATAATTGTGATAATTTGTTAGCAATTATTTTATTTATTGACTATAACTACTAGTATATACGTATATATATTTTATATACCAAAAAATTGGGGGCGAGGGGGAGGAGGCGGGGGTATATGTGGGTTCGCCCTTGACCATATCCTGAAACAGCATCAGGATTATATCTCTACCTTGGAACAACACCAGGACATAAACAAGATACATGAAACCCTTTATTAATGTAAGTACTTTAATATGCATTTCTTTAGTAATCTTAGATCTTATCTCATTAATTTCTTCAGATGACTTTGGGGTAAATTAATTAATCGCTCATGAGTCTTCCAGGTACACTGACTGTCAGTGGTGGTGCACTACCACGGTCAATGCACAAAAAAGGGAGGATGCACGTGAATCCTCTTCGTTGTACAGCGGGAGCAGGTTGAACAACAGGATCCAGGTAGCAGCCACGCTACCCGCCCTATCTCATTAACTCTTGCGGCTCCTAAACAATAATGGGCGTCCTATTTGTGTTATTAATCTTACACCCTTACCTCAACAAGGTCATTAGGTTTAAATCAAGGATTTGAATTTTTGTCTACTGAGTCGAGGACGAGGGCCATGTGGTCAAAATACGGTCAGTGTCCCATCGGGTAGACACGGGTCGCATCAGGGTGACGCGGGTCGTGTTGTGTTTAGGGTTTCCGCCGCCGCTACGCCTACATTCGCCTCACCACGCTCCACGCCATCGTACGCGCTCCACATTCGCTCGGCACGCTCCGCATCCGCCTTGCATCTTCTGCGTTGCGTCGCTCGTGGTCATCCGTCGTGTCCCGCGCCATCATCCGTGCTTCACCTGCCGTGCTCCGGTGTGCACTCGTCGTGTTCCACCATGTGTCGTGTCGTTCGTCGCGCACAACGTCGTTGTATCGTCTCATATATCGTGTTTCTAGTCGTTGTCCGCGCGCACCGCATTGTCCGCTGCGGGCCGTGTCCGCCTGCCACGTTCTTGTCGTCTGGCGTGCCCTATCAGGCGTGTTCATCACTTTTGAGCGCGCACCGCGCTGCCAAGCGCGCACAACTCCTAGCGCACTCGGTCAAGAGCAGTGCCGTCGGGCGCACATGGCCGCTCATTCGCACGTTCTATGATCCCTGGCGAGCTTAGCGCCTCGTGCATTCTTGCCCGCGCACCGCGCCGACCGGCCACGTTCGCCGCCCCCGATCCGGTAGCATATCTATCTGACGCAGCCCGTGTCGGATCGAAATGACCCATTTTGTGAGAGATCAACTCCGTCATGCAGATCATATAATACAATATAGATCTCTAAACAAGAACGAGAGGAAAATCTAGGAAAAACATGCAAGGATTTATCACAACATCTTATCTATAAGGAACCCGCCAGGGAACATACCTTCGGGTTCGTCAGGGTTTGTCATAATCTTTCGTGGACGTCCTCTCCGATGTTTCTCTTACCAAGATGGAAGATCTTCCTCTCCTAGACCGAACAAAATTTAGGGGATGAGAGAAAGAAGAAAAAAAGAATAAACACAGGGAGAGGGGAAGATTTCTCTTATCTAGGGTCGGCCACAAAATTCTCTAAATGAAAATATGTGGCTTCACCCCTAGGCTTTATTTATAGTGCTCTTTACCCCCCTTATTGGATCTGGGTAGTGGGTTATTGGATTTGGGTGTTACATTATAAACCCCATAAAAAAAGAAATCGTCCTCGGATTTAGGAATAGGGTAGAGTCTTACCAAAAAGATGTAGAAACTCTTTGCGCATCTCTGATTCCAGCTCCCAAGTGGCATCATTATCCAGGTGATGGTCCCACGCCACCTTTACTAGTGGAATGTCCTTGTTATTCTGACGATGCATTCGACGCTCTAGGATTTGCACTTATTGTTCTTCGTATGTCAAATCTTCCTTGAGGTTTGGTTCCTCAATCATGATCACATTGGCATCATCATGAAGGTATTTTCGGAGCATAGACACGTGAAAGAAGTTATGTACACGCCCATATGTCGGTGGAAGTGCCAGTCTATATGCTCCTTCGTCCACAAATTCGAGTATCTCGAAGGGACCAAATATCGGGGGCTCAACTTTCCCCGCTTACTAAATCTCATAATGCCCTTTGTAGGAGAAACTTTCAGCATCACTTTATCTCCAATCTGAAATATTTGCTCGTGCCTCCCTTTGTCTGCATTAGTCTTTTGTCGGCTATGTGCTGCCTTTATCCGTTCCTTGATCAAGTCCACCTTCTCAGCATACTGCTGAACAATCTCTGGGCCCAGCAGCTTTCGCTCGCCAACCTCACTCCAACAGGTTGGTGATCGGCAAGGTCTACCATATAGCGCCTCAAAAGGAGCCATGTCAATACTGGAGTGATAGTTGTTATTATATGCAAACTTAATAAGGGGCAGATGACTATTCCAGCTGCCATGCCAGTCAAGTGCACAAGCCCGAAACATATCTTCCAGAGTCTGGATGGTCCTCTCTGATTGATCGTTGGTCTGTGGATGGAAAGTAGTGTTGTAGTTTAACCTCGTACCAAAATGCACTCTGAAAGCTCCTCCAAAATCGAGTTGTAAACCGAGGGTCTCGATCAGATACTATGGAGATAGAAACTCCATGTAGCCTAATAATCTCTCCGGTATACAACTCCATGAGACTCTCCTCTGACTGCTTCCACTTTATCAGTAGGAAGTGGGCGGATTTTGTTAGACGATCAACTATCACCCAAATCGCGTCGTGACCCTTCTTAGTGCGGGAGAGGCTGGTCACTCTAGAATTGGCAGAGACTTCAACTGTCCATATGACTTCTGATGTTCGATCTTCACTTGTTGGCAGACTATGTATCTGGAAACATACTCTGCGACTTCTCGCTTCATGTTGTTCCACTAGAAGGTGCGTTGCAGGTCTTTATACATCTTGGTGCTTCCAGGGTGGATCACAAACTCATATTTGTGGCATACTTCCAGTATTTCTTTTCGCAATGCTTCATTCTTAGGGACCCAGAGACGATCTCTATATCGGATCCCGCCATCTGCTGATACCACAAAGTCTGTCAGCTCTTGCTGGCATCTCTTAAGCATGTGCTCGCGCTCAGTATCCTTAGTTCGCGTGTGGATGATCCTAGTCACCAGATCCAGCTGCACCCGGTGCGTCATTAACACTACGTCGCTCTTTAGTAACTTTGGTCCCCACTAAATGATGCTCTCCAGTTGGTTCCACCTGTGCACATGCAAACAAGAAAGAGATACCTCCATTTCCTGCTCAAGGCATCAACAACTGTGTTAGCTTTGCCCGGATGGTAGCTCATGGTTAACTCGTAGTCCTTCAGGAACTCGATCCATCTTCGATGTCGTAGTTGAGATCACGCTAAGAGAAAATATATTTGAGGCTCTTGTGATCAGTGAAAACCTCAAAGGTCTCGCCGTAGAGATAGTGAAAACCTCAAAGGTCTCGCGAAGACCACCGTTGTCAGCTCCAGGTCGTGAGTTGGGTAGTTCGCTTCATACTTTTTTAGTTGCCTCGAAGCATATGCCACCACCTTCCCATGCTGCATCAATACACATCCGAGTCCGGTCTTACAAGCGTCGCTGTAAATCACATAACCACCACTTTCTGAAGGAATAGTGAGTATGGGTGTCGTTGTCAGTCGTTGCCTCAATTCCTTGAAGCTCTGTTCGCACTTCTCTGACCATGAAATTTTACTCCCTCTTTGTCAAGTTCGTTAGGGGCGATGCGATCTTCGAGAAGTCCCGGATGAATCACCTGTAATAGTCGGCCATGCCCAGAAAGCTGCGAATCTCAGTAACATTTTGTGGTTGCTTCCAATTTGCCATTGCCTCTACCTTGGCAGGGTCCACCGTGATGCCCTTATTTGATACGATGTGGCCGAGGAACATGTGTTGAATCTAGGATCCCGAGAGTGTTTTGATGATCACAAATTTGTACGGGAACTTAGTTTGAACTAATCTGAAATAGGATATTCAAGCTCATAATTTGATAGGTCGACCAAAGTTAAAAGAACGGACGACATATACACATAGAAGACATATCAGAAGAACTCTATGTATCTAGTGGTCGTCCTAAACATATGAAGTGGTCGACCAATATTGAAGGGGAGTACATGTGAAGAGGAGTCAGAGTTTGAAAGGTCGACCAAAGACATAAAGAGGACGACCGAAAAAGAAGGGCTTAACAGGAGAGGTCGCCCGATGATGAACAGTGGGCGACCGAAGGTATCACACTTACAACCGAAGGATGGAGAACGGGCGGTCCAAGGAGAAGTGGACGCCAAATGAAGACTTAGTCGAAGAAGAGTCTTGACTAAGCAGAGGAAAGGTCATCCGAGGTTGAAGAGCGGACGACCGAAGATTTGAGGATGAAGGCAATGGACGTCCAAAGGGCTCGGGGTGGAGACAGTGGACAACCAGAATATTGCCAAGGCTGGAGTGGACGTCTGAAGGCTCTAGTGAAGAAACAACGAATGACCAAAACAAATGACAGACAAAAAATTGATCGACCGTATATGAAGTGCGGACGACTGATGGATATCAGGCGAAGATAAAGGTCGTCTCGGGTCTTGGTGAGAAGACAAGTGGGCGCCCAGGAATTTGTAAGAGCTGATGAAGGATGGAGATCAGACGATCGATGATGTGTCAGAGGTCGTCCGAAGGCTGAAGAGATAAAGCAACGGTCAACCAGGATATCTGACAGAAGAAGGAATGGACGTCCAAGGAATTTGGTGAGATGTCAATGGATGTCCGGAGGAGAAGAGAATGGACGTTTGAAGGTATCAGTGGAAATGAGCGGATGTCCGAGACCTGTCAGAGGAAGCTTTGGCGGACGTCCGAGGATCTCATT
>LTAE01002058.1:19603-45028 GCA_001647135.1 Pontederia paniculata | reverse complement strand
AGGACAATTTACTAATCTTAATTTTGCGTACAAATGTTATCTTTTTCAGGGCAATTATGACTTGCTTATGTATGAGAATTATGCGTCTTCACAGCTTCCTCGGTTTGATGCTGTGTTATGGAACGTAGCTGCCGGAGTTACTAGTTCAGGTAGACTTCGTGGTATCGGTCCTTTGCCATCTACGGTCGTCAGCAGTTCTTCGGTTGCGGGTCCAGCGAGTGGTTCAGCACCTCCGGACGATATAGAGGCTGTTGTTACTAGGGTTGTTCAAGCCGAAGTCCAAGCCCAAGTACAGGCTGCAGTGAGGCCATTCTTTGAGGAGGTTCTGAAGCGTTGCACGCGCAACGATGACAATCCCCCTGCTGATCTGGATCATGTCGAGTAGTACTTGTGTCTCCCGACTATATGACATTGAACTTGTTTTGTGCCTTAGACTCTATCGTACTTGTGTTGTTGTATTTAGGTCATTTGAACTTTAAGTGTATCGTATTTAGGTCATTTTTTATGTTATATGATTTGTGTGTGATATAAGCAGTTATTATAATTCTGTTGTAAACAGCCGGAAATTACAATTTCAAAATATTATTTTTAAAAAAAAACTATAATTTAGCGGCCAATTTTTTGCTAATTAACGGCCAATTAGCGGTCAATTAACGGTCATTTAGCGGCCAATTAGCGGCCAAATGTCAATAGTAAACGGTAATACGATAACCCAATTTGCGACGATTTTTTGGCTGATTTACTACTAATTTATGACCAATTTAACGGTCAAATAACGGATAATTTTTGACCAATTAGCGAGTAAAACGACGAGGGATTTTTTTTTGAATTAAAAAATACCAACATTTCAGCGGCGCATTTACGATCAATTTACGTCTACTTTACGACCAATTAGCGATTATTTAGCGAGGAAAAACTTTACTCGCTAAGGTCGGGGAATTTCGTCCGGCAAAACGTTTCGACGTCCATTTACTCGCTAAATACTCGGTAAAGTATTTAGAGAGTAATTAACGGATAATTCTTTACTCGCTAAAAGCATATATTCTTGTAGCTGCAACTCGACCTTCATTGGATCGAATTAGATCGGGTCAGATAATCGATTTATCCGATTAAATTTTTTTACATATTTTTAATTATTTTTTTATAATATTTAACGTCAATTATATTTAAAAAAATAAATAAACATATTTTTTGATATTTTATAATGATTTAAATGATATAAAGTATAAATTTATAATATATTTTAATTTTAAAGCAATATAAAATTTATATTAAGAATAAATTAGTTTAAATTTAATAAAAAATATATATAAAAGTTCGGGTCATCGGATTGGATCGGATTCGAAAAATTGAAATACGTACCCGATCCGTTGATGATCGGATTATAGTCGGATTAGTTCCGATTCAACCCGATCAATGATTCGATCCGACCCAATTGAAATTAGGTCGATTCGGATCGTTGAGTTCATCAGGTTGGATCAACCTGGTGAACACCCATACACACAACTTAGAGAGATTGAAAATCAATTTAAAAAGATAAATGAGTCGTAGGTGTCGCTTTGTACAAAAGTAAATAATGCAAACAACATAGGAGTCCTAGGTACATCGAAGTATTCTCAAACATGATGGTGGCATCAAGATGTGTTTTAAAGAAAGAATTGTGATAATAATTTTTGCCACCCTCGCATTTTTAATCCTCTTATAACCTAAAAATAAAATGAGAATTAATATAAAGAATAAATGAAATGGTCAAAATGGCGTGATTGGTTAATGGTCCATGGTTTGCTTGAAATTTCTAAGGCCCCCTTTCTGGACCATAAGTTTATTGTTTAAACGGACCAAATTGCTGTTCGAATTAAAAGCCCATAATGGAATAATATAACTCGGACGTACAAGAATTAATTATTTTTCTACCCAAAAAGATTATGAGAACGAATTTTTTCGGCTTTAAAACAGAATATTAGATTTTGAACTTGAGGATGTATTGTTAAATTATATATGCTATCAACAATTTTAAAATATTGAATTGATAAAATATTTATGCTTAGGTCTATAGAAAAAAAATCATTTATATTATGTATGGAGCTAAAATTATAAGAAGATTTCACTGGGGAAAGAAACTATACATGATTTATTCATTTCTACCCAAACACAAATAAGGTAGTTTAAGATCTATTTGACTTAGCTGAGATGTTTATAAGCATCAATGCTAATAAATATTTTAATGTTAAAATTTATTTTAAAATGTAAACAGTTAGATACAAGTGCTGATAATATTCACAAGTAATTAAAAAAATATATTTTAAATGTTAACTTATTTTATTTTATAAAATGAAAAAGAGGAAAGTTAAGATAAATAAAAAATGTGAAAGAAAAATATTATATGATAAAAATATTAAAATAAGTAAAAAGAAATAATATAGTTGGTTAAAAAAAATAAGCTAATTACTTCAAAAATAACAAAAAAAATCTTATTTTTTTAACTTATAAATTGTTACTCTAATAATTTATAAATATAACTTTTATAAAAAAATATTCAAAATTAATTTATGAATAATTTAAAATTACTTATAACTTTATAAGAAGCTAAGTTAAACATTGCTCTGGACGATCCAGAGAAATGATGCTCCAACGGGTTTTAAATGTCTCAATGGCGTCTCCGCTTATGGAGTTGTGCCCATAAACTATTACGGGTATGTGACAAAAGATAGTTCTTGCACCTGGATGCTCGAAGCACCACGGCTGATGGCCTCCGACATGCGGGGCCTGTGTCACCGTGCGGTCGTCTGTCGATGTTTGTGGGAATACACGCGTTAACAGGCGTGCGCGGAGAGAGAGAGAGAGAGAGAGAGAGAGAGAGAGAGAGAGAGAGAGAGAGAGCATCCACAACAGTTGCAGCAGTCCCTGGCCATTTGATGATACCTTGTATAGTAGTCGTCCCCCCACTCCACACGAACAGAGGTCAAGCAGCAGGAGACATGCGCGCACAGAGAGATCATGCCGCTTTTCTAAGCACGAAGCCTTTTTTTTTTCCTTTTTGCTGTCGATGAAGCTTTTAGTCTTTTACCAGATCGAAGTGGTCGAGGACCGAGACAACTTAATTGTCTGAATCGTCTTTAAGATCACATATCGATGCCGGATGCAATTAAGTCATATAAGATTTCGTATTTTGAACAGATCTCGTGCTTTCCTGATCAATACTGTTGCATGAAGCAAAAAAAAATGAATCAATACGACATTAATTCCACTCGAAAGATATATATATATATATAATATATATATATATATATATCTTATATGAGTTCATAAATCACTATTCTAATATGTAATAACCAATGACAGAAGCATGATAACATTCCATTACAACGAAACGGAAGAAACCATACAGACACACTTCCAATATATGCATGCTCCCAACAACAATAACAACATGATCACCCATCATGCACAGTACCCACTACGTATGAATTATTCATGTCACATTAGTTCGTCCCTCAATACACAGTAGTGTTTCTTTAACGCCGTAATTACATGACAGTGCAAGCGTTGACGTCGTCGTCATTGAACATGTTGCTGACCGGGTGATCGCCGCGCTGCGGCGCCGGGACCTGGCCGTGCTTGTCGCCGTTGTAGCCGTGCCTCCAGTAGTTGTAGCTCTCCCGGAAGGACTCCTCGTCGTGGAAGTAGTCCTTGGCCGACGTGAAGTAGAGGGGCAGGACCGGGTTCGGCCAGAACTCCGCCTTCTTCCCACTGCGGCGTACCTCCTTCAGCACCTTGTTCCGGTCCACGTACCCCGTCACTGTCACCTTCTCCAGCCCCAAGTCGACCTCCACTGAATCAACTCCTGCACGCCCCCCAAATTAAACATCAATTGTTCTTTTTTCTCTTGTTTACAGAGCAATTGATTTTGCAGCAAGTTCAATTTGGAGCTAATGATTAACAGCAGAATAGTACCTCTGAGCTTTAGAAGAGCCTGTTTGACAACCCTCTCGCAACCTGTGCAACACATCCTCACTTTAAGCTCCACTGTCTGCACGAAGAGGGTAAACACATTTAAAAGTTTGATGGCAAGGACAACAACTTGTCTTGATGCCGGAGGACACATCGATCACTGTGGTCGAAAGGCATCATATACTGTTGCTATATCTTTCTTTTTAACATGCTGGTAGTGTTAAAATTTGAATTCAGAGATAGAAATTTAATTATAATGTGTGTTGAATTTGCAGATATATATATATATAGAGAGAGAGAGAGAGAGGCCAACACAATCCTGTCTCGTACCCTGCAGCTGCTAGTGGGGGAAATTGGAAGTTGGAAACCGAAGTTGGCCCCCTTGACCAGTGAGTGCTGGTCAAAGAGCAACATAGATCCCCCTCTTTTTTATGTTTGGCATAAACCATTAGACTAAGAACAAAGCTCCAAAATTGCAAATCCTCTCGAGTCACTCTCCGATTAGACACAATGGACTAAAGAAAAAAAAAACTAAAAATTGTTATTAGTGAAGGCATCATCCAAGTGACCGTGTAGCACACAGAAGCATTTGCATGTATTGTACCGTACTGTTCTGCATACATGGATGTGCCTGTTTGTATGCATGCATCAGAACAGAGGAATCGTGTGCAGATCAATGTTTTTGTCAACTGAGTATTGGTATTTGTTTCATTGATTAAATATATGTTTGGTGATTCATGCCAATATGCCATCGTCCATGGATTAAGCTCGGCTATATATATTTCTTTAAAGTTTGCAGACACCTATAACATGCATGTTAACAATCTAACAGAGCAGAGAACAAGATTACATGCAACTTTTGCTATGATCAGACTTTTTACTACTCCGGACCAAGTAAAACAACATGAAACAGAGAAGTATATCTTAAATCAGACCATTTTTTTTTTACTTTAACATTGAGTGAACAAGATAAGCAAACTGCAAAGATTTGCATATTGGAGGAGACAAAAATAGGGAAACATGCATGGGACATGGAAGCGTACCTGCAGGGAGAAAGGTTTTCCTTTGCCCATCTTCCTGTGGACGTTGGTGCCCTCGTGGTAGTAGTAGGTGTTGCTGCTGCTGCTGTTGCTGGTGTTGTAGTAGTACGCGGTGGTGCTGTAACTCCTATGGCGATGCCCTCGATGGAGGAAAGTGTGGTAGATGGTGGAGAACAAAGAGTCCAAGGCTTTCCCTGCCATGGCTCACAGGTCTGCAGATTTTAAATGCACCAAGGAATGGATGTGGGAAGGTGAGAGAAAGAGGAAGAGTTGGACACTTATCAGCTGAAGCAAGACAGCACAAGATATTCCCGCCAAGGCATCGCTTCCTTTGATCCCATTATTATATCTCAAACATAATATTCCATTTGTTCCCTTCCACTGCCTGTGCCTTTGCTATGGTTTTCTTGTGCTGGTTTACTTTGAAATAATTTAACCTTTGGGGCAGGGAATGGTATCCAAAACCCTTCCTTCCCCCTCTCCCTCCCTCTCTTATTAATGCTTGAAATGTGGGTCGAGGGCCACCACTGCAAGACATGGACGGCAACCCAAGAGAATCTGTTAAAAACAAAACCTCAGTTTTAATTATCTCACAAGGAACATAACCAGGATTACATATACTTGAAAACAAAACTCAAAGTAGTACCTTTTTGCTATTTATTGAATGTTTCTCACAAAAATCCTTTAAATGACCCATCAATTATTCTAAAAGTTTAAACTTCTATCATTAATATTCAAATTTGAAATTTATTATATGGGGGCAGGAAGCGCGTATACCGCACTAGAAAATAATCACATTTTCTGTAAAAAAAATTGAGCATTGTTCATTTGTTCGCTATATATTCTATTTTTCTTTCTTATGTATATATCTTAAAAAATATATAAGATAATCATTTTAAATCGTAGTACATGTGTATACTATATTTATTTTCTGTTACATATTTTTTGTGCCCTCATATCAAATACTTTAATTCTTTTTCAAGAGTGCAGATTAAGATGTCCAATTTTGATTATTACACCTTTGATTGTTTTGTTTATATTTTTTGATGGAAAAACGAATGATCAGGAAAGGAGGAAGAAAAATGTTCTTCTGAAATCTGTCATTCTTTCTCTGCAACTTTCAAGAGCCTTTGCCCCATTCAGGCTGCCAAAGTAAAACTTTTGGGCACTGCTCATAGACGCTTTAACTAGTTCGTAGCTATCATACTTTGCGTTTATTATATATTAAGCATTCGCAACTTGATAGAATTATGTTCTATTCCATTATCAGAGTGACACTGACTAGTGACAATTACAGGAATCAAATGATGCTTAATATGCATTAGGATATGATTAATAGCTTCACTATTAGGTTATCCTCTTTGAAATGATTTGAGCTTTTCCATTAGATTCCACATCTAATTAAACCATGGTGAAAGGGATAACATACTTATTTAATTTGCAGTCTCAAGGCTCACGTCAAAAGTAAATGGCTGTACTGCAAAATGCATGCATATATCTTTTAGCTTAATGGATTACACATCAGAAGACATAAACCTAAATTTGGATCCATGTCTAAATTTTGTTTTCACTTAGGGAGAATAAACAAGGATTAAGTAGCCTCACTGCCTCAATTTTGAGCGGCGCCAAAGTTTGAATCTTTAGAGGTATCAACATTTAATTAGTCAATAGCGCACTGTGTTGGTTTACCAATTGCCACAATCTAATTAGTTTCCTGCATTTATTTAATCTCTTCAAAACAAAAATTCTTCTGACCTATTTTTTGCTAAGAGTGAGGTCAGTAGCCTAATTATCAAAAGGAAAAAAAGTTAATTAAAATTGGTTGGCACAAATTATTAGCGAGTCTGTATCCCGAGGTTAAGACGACGAAAGAGCTAGTAGTCTCAAGTTCGAATCTCCGAAGTCACCAATTTTACTAGAATTTATCCTTGCTGCTATCCGTCCAAACACCAGATTAATCAGGTGCATGATCCCGGGCCCGTATGTAATGCGCATTGTATACTCGTAAATTCGTATGGTAAAGTAATCGGGAGTTAAGTAACCTCACATTTCTACCCCCGATCATCAACCCTGTTGTTAATAAGTATCAATTGCAGCTTCTGATTTCATAGTACGTGGACTCACGCTTCTTGCAAGCTGCACTTGAACCTTTTTTTTTTCTTTTACACAGAGAAAAAAGAAGTCGGACTAAATATATTATGATGATATATAATATTTAAGAATGAATCGATGGGAAATTTTGATGCTTTAAGGTACAGAACTCAGCAGCTTTAATCAGCATCTACACGCTAGCTAGCTTGCATGATCTGCACTGCTCTTGACCTTTAGGGCTATCAGGATCATATTATATATGCAGGTGGTGCAGTATTACTCCACAGTATCAGATCGACCAGCTGCAATCAAAACTGAATGGATTCCAAGCTTCCTCTTGAATCCACTGTTCTTGCTGCTTGCCCTTCTAGCTAAGTCATCACCACACTAAGCTAAGAGAATAAGATTTCTACTAAAGGAAGATATGCATCATTGAACTATTTTGACAAAAAAAAGATAATTGAGTTATTTCTCCCTTATTAATGTGCCGTGAACTATTATGACTTTCTATTCAAAATTGCGAAAGATGAAAATAAAAGAAACAGAAAATTGAGAATATATCGCGATAGTGAAGACTTTTGGTTTACCGACAACTTTGATTTATTTAAAAAAAAATTATTTTTAATACGAGCGACGTTGAAATTTGAACTCAAAATTTGTGACTTTGATATTATGTTAAATTAGATGTGTTATCAATAATTTTAAAAGTTTAAGTTGATAGAAAAAATAATATTTTTATATTTATATATTCATAAGAGTTAAGTTTATTTTGTTGTACTCTTTTGCTTACAGCAACTTTTTTATAGTGATCTTTTTGCACATTTTTTATTCATTGATAAAAGAATTTTATCTATCAATTTTTCTCACTTCTACTTCGTTGTTTTATTTATTGATCAATCACTCGACACTATATTCCTTATAATTAATTAACTTTATACTAAACCATCTTCCCTCGGCATCATTTGTGTAGTATAATCATATTCTCAATCTTCAGGGGAAAAAAATCTAATCTCAGAGAGCCACATTCATGTTCTCATGGGGTTAATGCATATCTTTTTAGAATGCCAAATGGAGAATCTTGTGTCAAAATTTAAGCATAAATTTGAAATGGAAAGTGAGAGAATTAAGAAATTGCTCAGCTTCCTGTGTTTGGTGTCCTCCTTTGGGACCTTTACCTGTGTCTGGAAATTAAAACTTCTGGAATCATTTTAAATCAGAACTAAAACTTACACCGACAAGCTCAGAAGCATGATCTAATGTCTGTTGCAATGATTACAGAGAGTGCTCATTACCTAACAGACCATAATTATGAAAGACAAGGAAAAAGATTAGGGCTTTTATTTTAAAATGGTACTTGTTGCAACCATTGTTATTGGATTTCATCATTCTTCATGATCAGTTCTTATAATTTTGAAGTGCTTTGGCAGCTAACCACACACTTCAATCTGTAATGTTTTTCAGACTTTATTTTCTTTGAAACACTAAATTGCCTCTAACAACTATTTCTCTATCATGCTTTTCAATATCACTACAACATTAAGTATACTTAGCAGTTCATGTTCTGATCATTATAATTTAATGTCACACAATCCATGAAATGAAAAATGTTGGTTTCTTCAGAAATCAAATTCATTCTCAAAGTTGTAAATTGATCCCTTGTTCCATTCCAAAAAAAAAGCTGATGGATAAGAAATCTGGGAGGCAATATTTTTGTTCCACATTTTGTAAAATGCCTATGTGATTTTTATAAAGGGAAAATTCATGGCTTTGTTCTTAATCTTAAGATCCTAATATGTAAATTTCCACATCTGTGATACTTAAAATTATTAGAAATTTTGAGTAAAATATAAAAGATAAACAGTGAAATCCACCTTTTTGAATAAAAAATATTCATAATTTCCAGAGTTTACATGCATAAATCTGTCCATTTTTATTAGTAATTAAAGGTGGCTAGTTCCCAACAAAACTAAGTAAAAGAATTATGATAACAATTGCAATAACATTGCATGGATAACTCAACTAAATCGCCAATCAACGACGGGTAGATTCCTTTTGCAGGTGCATTCAAGACTTTGGTTCTATATGCTATTTGAGCTGCTTTACTTGCTAGCCAATCTGCACACTGATTTTTTTTTGTAATAATTATGTTAAATGTTCATATCCAAACGATCATTTAGACTTTAGAGATAATTTACTAACAGAGGTAGGATTTTGAGTCTTATCAAGAAGGAATCACAATACTCAAATGTGCAAACGAAATTGTTCCAAAAGATATCTTCAATGCAGCTAATACAGAATACAGCCATGAGAAGGAAAGATGTCAGGTCTGTAAGGAATCAACCGCACAGGATAAAAGCAAAGTAGTACCAGAAAGCTTGAGCATATTTGTATATATGTGTGAATGCTCTCTACTCTTAAAGCAGTTCATCATCTATGTATCAAAGCTTACTACAGTAACATATTTTTCAATTTGCAAATTAATAGATTTCCAATTTGATTTTTCACGGTGAAACTTGTGAATTCTTTTCTTTTCCAATTTATCTTTTCATTATTTACAACATAGGAAAACTAGCTCTCGAAGTAGGATCATAACCATATCTTAGATAGGAAAACATAAGAAGCTTAGATCTGTCATGTACCATTATCATAACCATATCTTGCAGAAGATCTAATCAAAACTTTACTGGCTGAACTTTTGTTAGAAGTATCAAGTTAATTTTCTTAATTATTTCCCCTTTGGCTGGAGTTGATTTGGCAGGAATGTGTCTTTCTTATCATCTGAACCGGTCCAAACTTGCCGGTCCGATCGTCGATCAGGATTCAAAGCGGTCTGGAGAGATATTCAAATTTGACTTGGACATGTGGCTGATTTGGGCCGGTAATTAAAAAAGAATTGATCTGCGAATTAGGACAGATTCACTGAAAAGTAAAAATATAAAACTTAAAATTTGAAATATCTTAAAATCTTTGTTTTCAAAAATCTTGTGCATCTTTTTTTCCCTCTCTTGTTTTGTTTTCTATTTAACTGACATTTGATCTAGGGAGTAAATATCATAATTATGATTATTACAAGCATTAATGATTAACTTTAAGATTGAACCAGACATCTATGGAGCATCCACAAACAGTGTTTCTTGGATTAATCATAAGTATGAGATACATGAGATATGAAAAAATAACAAATTAATATATCTTTAGTTGATAACGTTATATATGTATTTATATTAGTATATTAGTATCCGGTTGGACCATGGCCCAATTTTAACAACCTTACTTGTCATAATCGATCTAGAAATAATCTCATTACTTCTGGTTCTAAATTCTACCATGGAACATCTCTAGATTCAGTTTGTGATGCAAAGGAAATGTATAGCATATTATTGTGCTACAACTTTTAAGTTATTTTAAAGAAATATTTTTCTTTAAAAAATTTCTTAAATATATGACTTGTTTTATATTTGCAATATTTGATGTGTGCAACTCCAGTGCACTGTGCATTCTTTTAATGAATAATGAACAACTGTCATTACATCATAAACTATGATCTCTCTCTCTCTCTCTCTCTCTCTCTCTCTCTCTCTCTCTCTCTCTAGATAGAAACGAATTTAGATAAGATTCTGAAAGCACTACTTGTAAAGGGATTAAATCAGAGGGTGTTGGTCTTTCCTTTGTTACTAAGGAAGGAGGAGGAGGAGGAGGAATAAATTCATGTGCATGGATTGACTTTAGGAGTCAGTTTAAAAATGCATGCACTCACTCCCTACGTGGAACCAACGAATGAAGGAATCAAAGGAGCAGGAAGAGGAGATTTTTACATATCAAATCCGCAATTTTTTTTTGCAAGTTGAACTCTGCATGACATACAATTTTAACATCAGAATTAAATTAAAAAAACGTTGATATCTATTAGAAAGAAATACAATCATAATAATCAAATTTATAAATTGAATTAATGATGTAGCCATAAAAAAATATCAGCTCAAAAAGTGTTCACTGTCATCTTACTCGGCTAGCATAAATACCTGGAATAGGACATGGACGGGCTGGGTCTTCTTAGGCCCACCAGAGTTTTAAAAGTAGCTGCAGATATTTCACAAGTTGGTAGTCGACGTCTGTCTCAGGCCCACTTTCTTCGGATCCAACACAAAAAAGTGTTACATAATTTTTTTTCGATTATATATAATAATATTATATTCAGTCACCAGAAGGAAAAAATTGAATGGACCTAAGCGTTTTTTATTTTATTTTTATTCTTTCATGTCACGCAAAAATAATTAGTATTGTTAACTTACTCTTTTATTTCTATAGACCCTTACAATATAAGTTATGCTTTTAAAAGAATACTAAAATTGAAGTCTGATTTAACAAGCAAAGGAAAACGGGACAGTCAAGCACAAAAGTTAGATTTCTTAAAAATATTTTTTTGGGATTTTTTCGGTACATATGAATGACCTACTTTTATTGTTTTAATACCTATTTTATGACATAGGGCCCATTTGACTTAGCTGATAAAAAATACCTGATAAGCAGTAATGCTGATAAGCATTTTAAGTGCTGATACTTATTTTAAAATATAAGTAGTTACGTATTTGGATAAAAATGCTGATAATATCAATAAGTAGTTACAACATTTGTTAAAATAAATATTGACTAAGATATCCTTAAAATTATATTATAATAATATTAAAAAATATGGATAAAAGAGTAATATAGTTGATTAAAACTAATAAGTCAACAACTTTAAAAGGGGGACCCTGCTTATTTTTTTTCAACTTATAAGTAATTACCTAACAACTTATAAGTATATTTTTTTAGTTACCAAACATGGAGATTTCCTAAAAATTACTTATAAGTAATTTTAACCTACTTATAAGCTTAGCCAAATAGGCCCATAATATAGACCCCATTTATGTGAGATGTTGTATAAACACCAAACTAAAGATCTTGGTATTTCTAAATTAATTTATATGATATTTTCTTGTGATTTCTGTTTCTAAAAAATTGGCATATTCTTAGATTGACATTCTTAAACCTCACTGCATAAAATTACTAATAAATAATACAAAATCAATTTATATTAATAAAAATGTAGATTATATAAATAAATAAACTTGAAAATTGGGATCTTGTTCGGGTGATTCGACTAGGATGAAAATAATGCGGATCGAATAATTCTTTTGCGTGAAAAATAATCACTTTACTTTTTTACTATGATTTTTTAATAAAAAATTGTACCAAATTTTTTGGATGGATTATTTCAAACTTTTATTTTTTTATAAACTTTTTTATTTACAGTAATATTAAAAAAATATTATATAAATTGACATATTTAATATAGTACTATCATTATTTATGAATTTATATAATTTTATTAAAATTTATTCACAAAACTTAGGCGTTAATTGAATAATTTTATAGTTTTTTATTATGAAAATTTTCATCGGACATTTTTTAAAATTTGAAAATTGACTTAAACTTTTTATGAAGGATCGATTTTTTTATATTTCAGTTTTTTTTTTAATTTTTTTGCTTACACCCTTATATTCGACCGACAAATGCATCTATAACTAGAAACAAAAATATCAAAATAAAAATATCATTACATCTACTTTTTACAATATCAAATCAAATCTTCCACTTCCTTCTCAATTAATCCTTCCATCTCTCTCCATTTCCTAATACAAAATTATCATCTCTCTCTCTCTCTCTCTCTCTCTCTCTCTCTCTCTCAATTACAGTGACGGGAGCATTCGAACAGCCAAGGGGGAAGAGGGGGGTGGAAGCGCCGCAATCGATCATCTGGTAGCGGCGTGGCGGATCCAGACGGCGTGCGCCGGCGGTGGCAGGGGCGGGGGCGGTCCGGCGAAGGGGAGGCTGCGGAGCATGAGGAAGCGCATCCGGCGAGGGACGGGAGCGTCGTGCAGCAGCTGCTCGAGCACCCGCGCCACCAGCACCGTGTACTCCTGCAGCAGCTCCGCGACTATCGCCACCAATATCATCTCTCGGCTTCTGGATTGAACAGATTGCAGAAGAAATCGCACCAAACAAATCGTTCAGAAACTGGCAAATGATGACGGGATTCGAAGATGCAGATAATAAAGCTGTGTAAGGTGAGTGGTTTTGGAGCGGCCGCTGGGTTTTTGTTCCGCCTGCTGCTGCGAAGAAAGGACGGGTTTGGTGGGATGAACTTATCCAAATTCTTTTATCGTTTTCGACTGCCATCGTACACGTAGGTGAGAGAGAGACAGGGAAAGAGAGGAGAGAGAGAGAGTATGTATATATTTTTTTAGAAGATTCTCGTCGGGTTTCTCTTCCGGTGCGGCTCCTTGTTTTGGTTTGGGCCCTTGGGGTCACGTCTTCCGTGCCCGCGGTTTTCTGGTTCCGGAATTTTGTTTGGTTTCGGGGTTGCTACCAACACATTGAATTATTGATCGGATCCTTCAACATAATAATTAAGAATACATTAGATATCTTCTAAATTAGGAAGATACTTGACAAGCACGATGAATAACTCTAGTTTCATAATTAGAAAAATCATGTGAATATATATTATATATTTACTATATACAGATTTAGAATTTGTTCTGGCATAAAAGTTTTAATGTCGATTTTTTTTTAAAAATCAATAGTTACATATTAAAACAAAAGTAATGATAATAACAACTTAATAATTATAATGCTTATTTAAAAAATAATACTTTAAAATGATACTCTTATCATTAATTGTATCAAATACACTAAAAAAACATAAATAAAATTATCCTAATAATTTAATTTAATATTATTTTTAAACTTCTAATATTTTAAAGTATTTTAAAACATTCTTTTTTCTCATCGATAAATGAAAAGGAGTCGAAATAAACTAAAACGAAAAATGAGATGCTATTTAAAAGATCAAAGGCAGAAGAGTAATGTAACTGGTTAAATAAAATAAGTTAATAAATGTCTTCTTGCTTACTTTTTTACTTATAAATTGGTGTACTAAACATTTAGAAGTATAAACATTTTAATTATCAAACATAGATATTTCCAAAATTAACTTATATATACTTTTAATCTATTTATATGCTAAGTCAAATACCCTCTTACTAGATAAACCATACATATGTACAAAATACTTGATAGAACTATTATTATTATTATTATTATTATTATTATTATTATTATTATTATTATTATTAAATTTTGATAATGTATTTTTTAAGAAAATGCTCAAAATATTTTTTACTCTTATAATATATCACTATTTTAATGACAAATTGTTTGTATTATTTTACTATATACAGATTTAGAAAGATACTTGAAAAGCACGATGAATAATTTTAGTTAAATAATTTATATATTGAACCGTCTTTTTAGGATTCGTCTGGCATAATTTTAAATGTAAAAAATATATTACATATGAGATAAAAGTAATGATAATAACACTAAATAATTATGATGCTTATAAAAAATAATAACTGTGATACTTCATATAATTAAATTTAGGTTAAATATATTAAAAATGAAGATAAATAATGTTAATATATTAATTTAATATTATATTTATAATTTCAAAAATTATTTTTTTTTGATAATTTATTTATTTTTCATATAAAAATGAAAAGACTTCAAAATATACTAAGATGGAAAATGAGATGCGATTTTAGATATTAAAGGTAAATGAGTAATGTAACTCATTAAATCAAATAAGTTAATCATCTTAAAAAAGAAGTAAGGTGTTTTTTTGTTTTTTTTTCCTTATAAATTGTTCTATTAAAAAATTAAAAGCCTAAATTTTTTATTAATAATTACATAGATATTTTTCAAAGTTAACTTATAAATAATTTCAATTTATGTATATGCTAAGTCAAATACCTTCTTACTAGATAAACATACGTATGCCCATAATACTTGATATGTAAATTAAACACATATTTCTAGTTCATTTATTCCATTAAATTTAATGTGATTACCACATTTATTTATTTTATTAAAAATCATTAAATAATTAAAGATTTTTTTATAAATGTAAATAGGGCTTGATTAAAATTGAGTTTTTTTATTTAAAAAAATAATTATTATAATTGAATATTTAATATGAAATAAAATATTATCCCTACATGAGGGCTGAGCCTAGGGGATCAAGGGAGTGCATTGACACTCCTAAACATGATTATGAAATAAAATATTAGCTTAATATTACATATATTTATTATTGACTAGATGAAAATAACTTGATACAAAATTTAAAAAATTTCTAATTCAATTTCTCTTATTTCCATTTTTCTTTTATACTAAATTACGATTTTCACTTTTTCTTGTTTATTTTTTATTTTTTTAAAAAATAATTTATAATTTGCCCCAATGGCATTTTTCGCAATTTTATAGAGATGATTGTATATTCATCAAATGATATCCTTTAGGATGAGTGTTTATAATAAGTTTGATTTGATGTAATTATAAATTTTAAATGTAAATAATTTTAATTAAAAAATTTATTATGATTTTTATTTGTAGTTAAATGTAAATATAATTTCTATGCACACACTTTTTCATTTTTATTATTATTCATCTTATTTAAATAATTAGTTTTTCTTATCTTCACTTTGACACATTTAAATTTAATAATTAGTTCTTTCAAAATGTCGATAAGAAGAAGTCTTAATTGGTCATAGTCGTACATAAGATCCAACGCAAAATCTAAATAAAACTCCACCCTAAAATGTGAGGCCGCAGCCCCAAATTCTTGTCGCAAGTCCTTTTTTCATTTATTTTGCTCCCCCAATCCTTTTTTTTATTTTACATTTTTACAATTCAATCTATATTATTAAATTTAATTTCGGATGGCAATTTTATGCTAACTCGTTAATATAATTCTAAAATATTATTTTTCTTAAATTTAAAATATTTCATTATATTAATTATATATAATATTAATTTTATATTATTTCTTAATATTTTAAAATATTTTTTGTGCTAGAAATGAACTTTAAAATAATAATTTTATTTATCTAAAATAATAGTTTTATTTTTCAATCGCAGGTCATCCAAACATGAACTTAGTCCATTAAGATATAATTAAACTTATTCTATAAAATTAATTATTAACTGATAACTAAAAAATTAAATTCTCATTTTCAAACGCTACTTTAGAAAATTATAGAATTTCTTTAATTCTAAATTAAACTCATAAATAAGAAAAGAATGAAATTTAAGAATATGAAATTTCAAATTTTGTAATTGCAAAATATTAATTGCAAACAAAACTAGGTAGGATATTTCTGTAGAAAAAACATCAAATGAAAGAATCGGTGAAAGAAGAAAAAATATTTAGTTATTTTGAATTCATTACTGATTCACGAATAATGAAATAATCGAAATGAAATTAATTTGTTAAAAAAACATACAATTACCTCAACTTAATGTTAATAGCTTAATTTATGAGGGGCCTAAAAGTTTTTTTTTGTGTGTAAATTTTATGGGTGTTCAGGATTATTAACATCTAAATCCTGACTAAAAGGGCCAAAAGGTCTTTGCTCGTGTGATTTTGCCCAAGAGCGGATATTTAGTATTATAACAATAAGCGTATACAACTTAAGGCACCGTACAAAGTGGACACTTAATTACGCATCAACCCGTTTCAAATTTAGCCAATTCGATTAATTTTTATTTTATTGGATTGAGTGAGATTGATAATAAATTAATTATTAAATTGGATCTAACTCGATCTTTATTGAGTCAGTTAGATCAACTGAGATCATTAGTTTATCCTACTAAAGTTTTTCATTTTTTCTATTTTTTAAATATTTCATATGAATTATATTTTTTAAAAAGAAATAAACATAATTTTTTAAAAAAAATTATAATTTTCAAAGATATAAAATATATATTTTAATTTCAAAGTAATATAAAATTCTTCATAAGAACAAATTGGTTTAAATTCAATAAAAAAAATATAAAAATTTGGATCAACGAGTTGAACCGATTGATCGGGTTTAAAAAATTAAACTCGTATCTGACCCATTGATGATCGGATCGGTTCGAGTCTGACTAAATCATCCTATATGACCTAATTAAGATTAGATCATTTCAAAATATGTCATTGGATGATTCAATTCAATGAACATCCCTATTTATGTACACAACACTTGCGCACTCTCCATGCATATAATAACAAAGCAGACACTTACCTAGAACATTAAGTATCACACACAATACACACACTTGCTATTTGTTGGTTTTGATAGAAGGGTGCTTATTTATAGCATGAATGGCGCATCCTGTTAACTCACTAATCACATTATTTTAGGATATTTTAAGTATGTGAGTATTAAAAGATCGTTAAAAGGATTGGGTTACTAGGATATAGTATTTTTCTTATAGCATTGAAGGACTCACTTCATGGAGGCTTTTGATAGAAGTCATTTAATTTTAACATAACTTTTTGACTTATATATTTTAGTTGCAAGAAATTTCTAGAGATGCCTAAAATTGGTGCTCATATTACACTCTCCTTCATCATTAACTTAGATTTTGTCTTATTTTTCTAAAAGAATTTCTTCTTCCATCTCTTTACTCCACAAACTTTCTTGTAGTTGTTGGCACCAATATTATGTGAGAAAATGTTACCAGATTTTATGCAGAGTTTGATTGAAAAGTTACTCTTGCTTTAGCTAGGGCCACATGCTTTTGTTTTCTTTTTTCATTTATTATCATTCTTTGATTGGATGCTTCTTTGAAAGAATCTTATTTATTTATCTATAATGACTTACATTCACATTATATTTGCATATTTTAAATTTGATTGGCTTGTTTACTCTTTTAATTCATGAGGAGCTTATCGGTGAATCTTTCAATTAACTTGACCTCACTTCTATAAGAGATTTATGATGTTCTTTATATTGCATGAACTCTTCTTCTTCTTCTTCTTCTTCTTCTTCTTCTTCTTCTTCTTCTTCTCATAATTTTGTTGGAGCTTCTCCTTTGTCTTGCTCTAACATTAGATTAAGTTGTGGCTCTCGTCAATTTTTCTACTTTAACTTGAATTCATTCTTTAATGTTATTTGAGTTGGACAATATTGCTTCCTTTGAAGGCCATCATGATGATGCTTTACCAAACACCATGTTGTGAAGATATAATTATGTCCATTTGTAGGTACATGCCATCTCCATCATTTTCATTGGCTACTATGACAAGTGTATTGCCTTGTTTTTATCAAAATTGCTACGAGAATTATTAATAACAAGAACATAACATAATCATCATGTAAAAAAAATCAAATATGTGTGAAATTATCTTATTTTTTCCTAACTCATAAATTCAAATGAGATGATGACAATAATGTAAAAAATTAAATCAAGATTAGAAGCACACATAATTTACGTGAACAATCTCTCAAAATAAGAAAAAAATCACAAGAGTGAGCAACAAATATTTAGAGAAAAACATTAATAACTTCAAGAACTTATCTTGTATCCCAGAGAATATTGTGTTCGAAAAATGGGATAGATGTCAAAATGATCTTACCAGAATATTACAGATTGATGAGAAATGTGCAATAAATCATTGTCTAAAGTTTCATACAAAACGAATTAAATCACATCTTCGAATCAAACCCCAGGCCCAAAAATTTTCTCTTCTTTCTTCTCTCTAACGCTCGATTGCTATTCAACTTCGTGATGGCTTCAATACTTCCTCATTGATTGGCTTCATCTTGACGGTTGCACAACTGCACG
Organism: Pontederia paniculata; assembly: GCA_001647135.1. Lineage (NCBI taxonomy): Eukaryota > Viridiplantae > Streptophyta > Magnoliopsida > Commelinales > Pontederiaceae > Pontederia > Pontederia paniculata. The sequence goes on along the minus strand of LTAE01002058.1, from coordinate 26,228 downwards.
AGAAATCTTTTTTTCATTTAGAATCATTCTTTGATTGGATGCTTCTTTGAAAGAATCTTATTTATTTATCTATAATGTCTTCCATTCACATTATATTTGCATATTTTAAATTTGATTGGCTTGTTTACTCTCTTAATTCATGAGGAGCTTATCGATGAATCTTTCAATTAACTTGACCTCACTTTTATAAGAGATCTTTGATGTTCTTAAGATTGCATGAATTCTTCTTCTTCTTCTTCTTCTTCTTCTTCTTCTTCTTCTTCTTCTTCTTCTTCTTCTTCTTCTTCTTCTTCTTCTTCTTCTTCTTCTTCTTCTTCTTCTTCTTCTTCTTCTTCTTCTTCTTCTTCTTCTTCTTCTTCTTCTTCTTCTTCTTCTTCTTCTTCTTCTTCTTCTTCTCCTTCTCCTTCTCCTCGTACTTTTGTTGGAGCTTCTCCTTTGTCTTGCTCAACATTAGATTAAGTTGTGGCCCTTGTCAATCTTTCTACTTTAACTTGAATTCATTCTTCAATGTTATTTGAGTTGGACAACATTGCTTTCTTTGAAGGCCATCATGATGATGCTTTACCAAATACCATGTTGTGAAGATATAGATATGTCCATTTGTAGGTACATGCCATCTCCATCATTTTCATTGGCTACTATCACAAGTGTATTGCCTTGTTTTTATCAAAATTGCTACGAGAATTATTAGTAACAAGAACATAACATAATCATCATGTAAAAAAAAATCAAAATGTGTGAAATTATCTTCTTTTTCCTAACTCATAAATTCAAATGAGATGATGACAATAATGTAGAAAATTAAATTAAGATTAGAAGCACACAGAATTTACGTGAACAATCTCTCAAAATAAGAAAAAAAATCACAAGAGTGAGCAACAAATATTTAGAGAAAATCATTAATAACTTCAAGAACTTATCTTGTATCCCAGAGAATATTGTGTTCGAAAAATGAGATAGATGTCAAAATGACCTTACTAGAATATCACATATTGATGAGAAATGTGCAATGAATCATTGTCTAAAGTTTCGTAGAAAACATATCAAATTATATCTCCGAATCAAACTGTCGGCCCAAAAAATTCTTTTTTCTTTCTTCTCTCTAACGCTCGGTTGTTGTGCAACTTCGTGATGGCTTCAATACTTCCTTATTGATTGGCTTCGTCTTGACGGTTGCACAAGTGCACGAGAAATCTTTTTCTTTTCACCTTCACACAACTTCACCTATATCCAATGTTGTCAGAACCGGACCAGACATCGACCCGGAAAAATATTCTGGTCAGGTTTAACCGGTCGAACCGGTTAAACCGGACGGTCGAACCGAATACTATTAAAAAATATTAAATTAAAATATGATTTATAATTTATATAAAGAATCATAAATGAATGATTAAATATGGAAAAAAATAAATTTATTTTCAAAAGTTATGATAAATTAACATATTATTTGATATAAAAATTATTAATAAAAATATATCTTAATAATTATTTATTCAAAAAATAAATATCAGCTAAACAAATTCTTTTATAATTAAAAAGAAAAAGAAAAAAAAATAAAAACTGATTTAAAAGGCCTTGAATTAAAATTTTTCTTCATGGCCCAGTTGACCCCAAAGCTCACTTCTCTTAATTCAACCCAATTTTTGTTTTTCCTTTTTTTTTATTTGAACCGGCCGGTTCATCAAATAATCGGTTCAACCCTTATTTTTCCGGTTTTTGACCGGTTTTGACCGGTCCAATTAGGTACCCGATTTTTCCATCGAACTAGGACCGGACTAGACCCCGGTTGACGGTCGAACCAGCCAGTCCGGTCCGATTCTGACAACACTGCCTATATCCCTCCAGCCCACGACCCCATGCATGACTTCTATATTGTTGCATGAAGACGTGTTCGACTCCAACACATCTTTCTTTTTTATTATTTTTTTTACTTTCTTTCCTTTGTGGGCTTAGCATAATAATAAGCCCAACATATCCAAATACTAAAAAATAACTCATGTCAAGTTTAACCATCCATATCTTCTCGTAGAGTGAGATAAATCCCAACTTGACTTTAGATAATTTGTTGATGACATGAGCAATTGTTCTCATGAACTCCACCTAGAATCATGGCGGCACATTTTTAACATATATCATGCGTCTACATGTGTTCGCCAGCTATATTGATTATTCCTCTCAGCCACACCATTTTGTTGTGATGTATTTGGACAAGTTAATTGACATCATATATATATGACATGCTCGAAAATATTAAGAAAACCACGCTAATGTATACTCCTCTACATTATGTGTCTGGAGGCATTGACTTTTCTTACTAGTCTTTTTCTCAATAATTTCTCTGGACTCCGTGAATAATTCAATGCTTCAGACTTCTATTTATTGAAATCCACCTAGACATACCTTGATAAGTCATCAATGAAATTATGCACATGATTTCTTCAAGGGTTTTTACAACATCTAATTAAGAAAGTATATTTGTCATGGACTTCTTCATCATGCTTTCAACTGATAATAGCTCAAGTATTTTAGTTTTGTGTGCTAAATATTAGCTATTTCATTTTACTTATCTTGTCTATGTATGATTTTGGGTACAAAAAATACATAGACATATTTCAATCTCCTTCCTTTCAAGATTGGACACTACAAGAAAATCAGCCCATTCTGACGGATTTTGATGGAAAATCCGTCAGAAAAGCCCTTTCTGACGGAATTTTCGTCCAATTTAAACTGACAGAAAAAAATTCGTTGGTAAATATTTTCTGACGGGTTTCCTTCCCGTCAGAAAATTCTAACGGATTCTCTGAGGGGTATACGGCCCGTTAGAATTTCTGAAGGGCTGAAAATTCTGTCAAAAATTTATAAAAAATTAAAAAAAATTACAAAAAATGTTCATAATAATTAAAATATACTACAAATTTCGTTCCAAATATTTAAATTACATATTATTATTGTCATCGGGATCTTCAGGAGGAGGTGCTTGCCCTTTCAACATCATTCTCCACATTTCATTCAATTCTTTTCTTTGTTCACGCCGGACTTGTTCCATCTGCATTTCAAATCGTTGTTGCATCTGTTGTTCCATTCGTTCTCGCATCTGTTGTTCTATTCGTTCTTGCATCTATTGTTTCATTTGCTTAAATCGTTCATCAACACGTCGTTCTATCTCTTCATTTGGAGGGCCCGAGACAGATCTGCGTGCTGATCTTAAGTCAACAGGAGTGACAGATGAACCTAAACCATAGACACGATTTTTGTTTGTGCCCACGTGTTCCCTCCAAAGTTCTCTAGTTGATTTTGCAGTGCCTCCTTCTTGTGTAACTTGAGTCAGATGCTCCGCCTCTTTCGCCTTAAATCCTTCCTGAAATATAATTATAAAATACAAATTAGTTATAATTAAATATTGAATGAAATATTGAGAGATATTATTATCTTACATAGGTGTTCTTTGCAAAATCAGAAACCCAACCCTTCTCTTTTCTGTGATGAGTTCTCATAAAGACCTCATCCTCCGTAGGTTTTACACCGCGCTCCATTTCCTGAAAGCAAAATTTATCAATATTAAAATTGGAATAAAATAATTAACATAAAAAATTAAAATATTTTAATATACCATTCTATGAGCGGTGGTACCCCTAGAAATACAACCACCCGCATATAGACAAGCGCCTTGTTCAGATGCGCGATTCGCCTTCGCTTTTTCACGTTTATTTTGGTATTCCTCGGTGGACCACTTGGAGAGCAACTCGGCCCATAAATTCTGGCCTATCCAATTAGGCCTAACGTTTGCGGCACGTGCTTCAAATAACATTGAAGACAACCTTTTTGACATCCGAATGTTAAATATTTTCCACATAACTTCATTATTCGCGGCATCCCACCAAACATCAGCCTTAAAAAATAAATGAATTAGACCATAAATATTAACATTCAATTCAATAAAATTATCTTTTATACAAACCTGAAATTCCGTAAACCACATTTGTCTGGTGGCAGGAGGAATTTCCTTCCAAGAAAGCCAAGATTGATCATATCTCCCTCGAATAACCTTACTCAAAGCGGCGGCAGCAGGTTTCGAAGGAACAAACCTAGATATTAAATAATTAATATAACATAAAACAAAATTATATTAATAATGTTTTAACTTACCCGGAATATCCATCGGGTTGCAAATATACTTTAAATTGTTGGGTGGAGGTGCTGATATCTCGAACGTATTCATTATCATCCGGAACCTGTGTCGGTGCATCAGCAATATCCGGTGATGATGCGCCGGATAATGACTCAGCATCATTATGTGGTGATGACCGTCTTTCTATTATTCTTACTCCACGGGAAGAATTCTCTCTTCCCTGTTGAAAATCTTGATCAGAACGACCCGATGATCCACCGGATCTCTCTTTGCCCTTTCCTTTGTCCTTCCGAAATTTGGAAAACATCTATAAAAAAACAACATAATTTTTAAACAATTTATAAATAAATATGCATTTATTAAGTTCATCAAACATAACCTGAAAATATTGTGTTGCATCTTCATTCAAATAGGTAGAAGAATGATATTCGTAACTGGGAAACCAGTTCCTAATGTCTGGAGGCTCTTTTATCAATAAAGAGAAAATATTTTCATTAACAAAAAATTATTATAAATATTGTATAACAAATAAAATATTAATAATTAGACACTCACGAGAAGGTAAAGATATCGAATAGGAATTAACTTTATTAACTTCGTCTGACGAGGGCGAGTGGTCAGACAATTCATCAACTTCATGTGAATGCATCCTTGACTATTACAAAATACAAAGAAATCGATCCATATTCATGTTCAAAGATACAAAATAAAAATTTTAAAGATACAAAAAGCAGAACAAAATAATTATTCATCATTATCGGAGTTATAACATGATTCGTATTTATTTTCTGAAGAGGATGAAGTTTCATATTCATCTTCTTCTGTCAGACGATCATTTTCTTCGTTTGAGTCAACATCATCATCACGCAAATCTTCTTCGTTGTATCGGCATCATCAACCTCTTCAAATAACTGATCATTATCACGTAACTCTTTGATTAAATCAGTGTCTATGATAGACTCGACGAAAGTAGTTGAGTCATTTTGATAAGCAACTTTTAAAGCGTCTTCAATTTCCACTCGACTTCTTGCTCTTATTTTTATTACCACCCACCATTGCAATTTGTCCTTCCTTTTCTGGATAACTAACATAATATACTTTAATATTTTTTTTTTGTGTCAAATACCATTTAATTGCTAGAGGAAGTAAGTTGTAATAGTGACAATAAGCTCTTAGACATACGCATGTGATGAACAAGATGAACTCCATCTGATGTGCTCCAAGGCAAGGAATAATTCATCTTTCCAATAGGAGAAATTGGGAGTCAAGTTTTTTTTATCCAGTTATGACCATACATCCTCCTTTGTACGTGGACATGGTTTGGAGCTCCCCTCATTTTCTATCATACGGTTTGAGCAACTAGAAATATTTATCCAATCATTAAAGTAATTAATACATTGATTAGTTGCTTCAACATATCACATTCTTCTTCACTTTTATTTTCTTGAAAAGTGATATCATTTCCTTCTTCACATTCGTGCTAATAATCACGTATATAGTGACCTTCCTTCCCATCGCGTAGCATCAAACGTCTAGCCGACGAGATTTCTTGCATTTTTCTCAAAAGAAATCCTATGTTTCATTAGTTTATTCTTTATATCAAATACTATAGTGTTATAATTATATCACAAGTTGTTAAATTATTAACTAACTAATATGTATATGATATTATTGTACTAATAATTAGTATATATTACATAAGAATATGTCTTATAAGAAATTTATTTATTATATAAGTCAAATACAGGTTAAATCCTAAAAATATATTTGGGGAAGAAATTAAAGTCGAGATAAAAATGCATTTGTGCACATTTACTAATCTCATGTGTGTTATATGTCTACAAAATAATTATATTGGTATATTAAAATAATTTTATTGTGCTCAATCGTGTTGAGCCCAAGTGGGCTTGTCAGGGCCAAATGGTCCGGACTGAGTTCCATCTCTACTTTAAAGTATGTCCATTCCGAGAGTTATTTCGAGCTGCGTACTGAACCATAACTTTTTAATGGCTCGTGGATATCTCCAAATTGAATAGGCAAAATTTTTTCTTGTTTTTTTTCTTTGTAAGTGTTTCTTATTTATTTTTAAAGAATTTTATAGTATCATCATCATCGAACTCTTTATACTGATCATTTCTTTGCATTTAACTTGTGGTTTAAAAAAAAACTAACTCAGAGAAAATAGCAAAAACTTTGAGATTGAAGTGCAGCAAGATTACAAAAACATATAAGGGACGATAAATAGATACTGGCCTTGAGTTAATTCATACGTCAAGCATCAAACAATTCGTGCTTTATTCTTCTGTTGCGATGATTTTTTTTTTATTATCATAGGAATTGAGATCTTTTTTTATTGATCAAGTTTCTAACATCCGTTGAAGATTCATTACCAGGCTATGGGCCTTCTCTTAGAGGCCCATTAGAAGTGGAAGACTTCCACCAAAAGAAATATGTATCCCTGACCCTTCACAAATAGCAAGTCAAATATATATATAT
>LTAE01002058.1:0-17772 GCA_001647135.1 Pontederia paniculata | reverse complement strand
AGAGAGAGAGAGAGAGAGAGAGAGAGAGAGAGAGAGAGAGAAGCAAAGTGTGTCAAGTACTGCACTGCTGATTGGAGGGGGGTGAAAAGAAAACAATCAAGAGGCCGGGGAGAATTATGTACAGGGGATGGAGAGAGGACTGTGGTCCTTGGGCTAAGGTGCGTTTGTGGTGTTGGGTAGTAGTAGTAGTAGGGTGACTGTAATAGCAGGCTAATAATGCTCTCTCATATGCATGTCGCTCATATGAGCAGTACACACTCACACACAGGTCACTGGCTCTTCCATCTGAATAAATATGATGGCGAAAGGGGTGAAGAGAGAGAGAGAGAGATAGAGAGATGATGATGAGTTATAAGAAAGCTGTCCGGGTGGTGGGTTTAAGGCAGATCATGGGAAGAAGAGATGGATCACAAGAGTGAGTTAGCAGATAGAGAGGTCCCCCAGTCATGAGCCGGACCCTAACTTTAAAGCCATCCCTGACCTGCCTTTGTTGCTGTCCACTATAGAACAGGCCCCGGTCTTTCTCTCTCCATATCGTACCATTAATATTTCACCTTCTCTTAAGAGGATTCATCAAGAGTATGATGAGTAAATTAACAAAGTTCTCATGTGCTCTTTACACCTCTTAAAATTCAAGTCTGCATCAAATTTGGATGGACGTAGCAATCCACACACACAACCTTCCATTATCATTAATTTAATGCAGAGAGAGAAAGAGAGAGAGGGAGATGCCAAGTTAGGAGGCCAGAGATCTCTCCACACACAAAGGGGGGGAGGGTAGATGGAGAGGTCGGGGGGACATTCCAAGTGTCATCACCCCCATTGGCTGGATCCGGTGGGCTCAGGATGCTCCCGTCCAATGGCGACATGCTCCTAACATCGGGATACATATATCTATCTCATGAATCTTTTGTTATCTTCAGCCGCAGCAGCAGCAGCAGCTCACGCTTTTATTATTTGCTAAAGTCCACATCTGTAGGGTGGGAGAGAGAGAGAGAATCGCCCACATGATCCTGATGGCCATCTCCAATTTCTGTAGCTCAGTACTCGTCCTCATTCTGAGAGAGGCCCATCGCCTATTATTGGTGGTCCACCGTCTCTCTCTCTCTCTCTCTCTCTCTCTCTCTCTCTCTCACATTCATTACCTGTAGAATCTCATGCATTGATGCATCACTCTTCTACCATCCTGTACACATTACTCAACCTTATTATTATGCTTAATCAGAACTCTAAGCACACTGCATGTACATGTGTAGTGCACCACTAATTAATCGAAATGGTCTCCATGATAAGGTGTGCAAACTGCACAGTACTGTGCTGGCTCTATCTCTACTACTTGTCGCATTTCCACAAGGGGTCCCCATCCCACCATCACTGGCGAGGGCCATGCAGTCCATCCCCAAGGCACACATCACAATGCATCATCCTTTTTAGAATTGAGAAGAAAAAAAAGAGTGGAGATTGATTTGATGAGTTCAAGATCAGACGGCTCAGGTTGCCTTCAGATGTGTAAATGGCCAGTCTCAGTATCTGCAATATGCTGCCAATATGAGCCCAGCTAATTCTATTAAATTTTTAGGTATTTTAAGTATATGAGTAAAAAGAGGATAAAGTTAGGAAGATATAATATTTTTTTATAAATTAAATACTTGACGATATGATGGCTATATTTATTAGGTATTGAGTATCAATTAAATTATTATCATCTAACTAATTTGATATCGTTTCGAATTATATGATTGATTATATTGAAAATTTTATGTGAATCTCGAGAACCACTTAAGTAAAATTATTGGTAAAGAAGGTGATGCAATGATTTTAGTTGTTTGGATGAAAATGGACATAAACGAAACTTAGGTTTGATGGGGATCATTCCTAATTAAATGTTTGAGAAGTAGGTAGCAATGGCCATATGGAAATTATATAAGCTCCATTATTCTATTTGCACTGCTGTAAAGTGGACCATTGTTGTTTTGCATTACTTGCTTCCATTGATCATAAATGAAACAGAAAAAGGGCAAGGCCTAGTTACTGCTTGGCCTTTCATTGGAGATCACTTTGCACCTCTTTGCCTAGTACCATTTTGGTGTTACACATCTACTAGTGGCCTATCCATCTACATGCACAAAATTGCCTAAACATCATCATGGCCAGTGTTTGAACCTACGAACCCATTTTGTCTCAGGATCATCACACTATGCGTCTCTCTCTCTCTCTCTCTCTCTCTCTCTCTCTCTCACTCACTCACTCACTCACAAGTACAAATCATGTTACTACAAGTTACCATATAGCATTGTAGCCACTATTCTAGACGACACACAAGGAAAACCATTTATTTTTACCATTAATGATTCATGACCTCATTCGGGGTACCAAGCTCGCATCACAAAATAACAACATACATCAACATTGTATGATAAAATGTTAAGAACACAGCTTATAAGGCAAAATGGATGTTATTGTTATCAGTCCAAAACAATAAGCATGAAATCAAAGTATTAATTGAAGTCAAACTCAATGAAATATATCATACCATGCTTTCTTGTACTAAAGTGATATTTCGATTACGGTAAAATGGATGTCTGAGTATGTGTATAATGATCTTAAATTACTATTAATTCTGATTGCAGCGATTGATGGTACTGAATTATTTTTTTAAAGGTAAAATTAGGAGCAATCTTAGATGACTTACACCTTATTTATACAAGCATTAACTCCTTTAGGAATCGTCTAATTATGACATGTTCATAAATAACATCAAATAGTGACGGCATCTAGAAAAACTTGTCTTAGGACAACTGTTGTTGAGTTTTCTTGTATTTAACCTTCTAAAGGCTTTTAATTTAAAAATCATTTATTTTCGCAAGGCACAAGTATATATCTACTTGTTTTGGGAACATGAGAGTATGCGCACTTTAGGGTTAAATTTTGCAAACTACTTGAAATTTTGTGTACTTTAAACTTTAATATAACATAGCCAATATAAAGCAAGCAAACTTTAATTGCTTACAAAAACATTTTCTCGTTAGTATCTTAAATCAAATTTCTATTAATGTGGATTTAAGCTAGCAGACAACTACGAATCTTGAATTGCTCTTCTAAAGTAAGATGTTTGGTGGAGATAATTTTTTTTACCTATCTACATTGATTAATCACAAAATAATAAATAATATATTTTAGACAGAAAGACATTATTTGCTTTAGATTCTTGATTGCAATTTCTTTCCTTATATCAAAATAGGAGAGCTATATATCAATTGATATCTTTATTGGAATTGAGAAGAACTTAGATTAGAGGAGTACTAATCTTTAGCACCTAACAAATTGTATCTTAGTTCGAGTTTCAGCAATCAGAAATTAATTAACTATATAAGTTTGATAATCATATTGCATATGCTTTCTTTAGGTGACATTTTCAATAATTTATCGACTCGTCAATTTGATCTAATAAGCACTTGTAATGTGTTGGGAATATGCCGATGATGGATCAATCAAGTAATAGAACAATGAATTGAAAGCTAGAAAGAAAAGTTTAAACACATAATTTTAAGGTACTAAATGTAGGAATTAGACGACACCAACAGAGGGGGATGAATTGGTACATTATTTTTTTTTAACTCTAAACGATATTAATGTAGCGGAAGCAACCATAATAATCGCAAGTAAAGTTAAATGCAAAGAGAGGAACAAACAAAACATACGAGTTTATTGACGAGGTTCAATCAAAACCCTTGGCCTACGTTCTCGCTCAATCTTTTCGATCTCGAGACCTCGGAGATCACATCTCTCCTTTTTCAAGGGAGAAGGTTCCCTTACACTTTTTTTGCTTTCGAGGACAAGGAAAAAATCTCTTACAAATTTTAGCTCAACGCTTGAAACACTCAAGACTTCCTTCTACTCCGAATTCTTACAAGAACGTTATTAGAAGGAGAAACTAAGGCTTATCTCTTAAGATTATAATTTTTCAAAATCTAAATGACCAAAGTTAATTCCCAAACTCTTGAGACTCAATTTTGTAGCCTTACAAAATATTCTAATCTCTCTTTCTCAAAAAATAGTCGTTAAAAAAAGTACAATCCTTTTCACCAACTCCTCGATCGAACACTTCTTCTCATCGGGCGATCGCTGCTCTGGTGAATTCAACCTTCGAACTGAAGGCTAGTGCTTCAGTCGTCCACAGTCCATCATCGGACGTCCGAAGTCACGGGCTTCAGCCTTAGTTCATAAGGTCAGCTTTCATAGGTCGTCTCATCCTTCTTCGAGCGTCCTATAAATTTCTCTTCAATTTTTTTTCGTTTTGCTTCGGTCGCCTACTGTTGTCCCACTGAACACATTGGAAGTCCGCTTCTTCTTCTTCTTTGCTTCAAGCTGCTTTGGTTGTCCACTAACGTTAGACGAATCCGTCGGACAATCTTTCTTGACTTGAACTTTTCTTCAACCTTTCTATGGTCGCCCGCTGGTTTCTCTCAAAGACATTGGGCATCCTTTGCTTGGTTCCTACCTTTGGTTGACATCTTTAAGCCTACTCCCGTCATCCACTGCTTTACTCAGAATATATCGGACGACCTAATTTGTCTTAGTCCTTTTCTTCTTCAAGCTTGCTTAGGTAGTCCGTTGATTTTTCATGAATCTATCAGGCGACCTTTCTTCTTCTTCTGAACTACTTTGGTCGTCCACTGATTCCATATTAAATACTTCGAATGTCCTTTTTTTTCTTCGAATTACTTAGGTCATCCACCGATTTCGCCCTGAATATTTCGGACATCCTTTCTTCTTCGTTTGAAGTACTTCGGTCGTCCATTGATTCCACACTAAATACTTTGGACGTCCTTTCTCCTCTGTATGATGTACTTCGGTCGTCCACTGATTTCACACTGAATACTTTGTACGTCCTTTCTTTTTCGTCTGAAGTACTTCGGTCGTCCACTGATTCCGCATTGAATAATTTGGACGTCCTTTCTTCTTCGTCTGAAGTACTTCGATCGTCCACTGATTCCACACTAAATACTTTGGACGTCTTTTCTTCTTCTTTTACAATTTTCTTCAAACTTCTTCAGTCGTCCACTGCTTTACTCTTAAAACTTTGGGCAACATTTTCTTGTCTTCACTTCAAAGCTCCATTACTTCTTTTCTTCATAGGGCGTTCATTTAACCCTAGAGCGTCTGATTCTTTAGGGGTGTTCACCAAGTCGGGTCGACCCGATGAAACCGGCCACCCGAACCGACCCAAACTGAATTGGGTCAGTTTGGTTTCTTGGTCGGGTCGGACCCGACCCGATCAAGACCCGACCTTGGACGGGTTGAGTACGGGTTGAAAAATTTTAACCCGAATAAACCCGACCCAACCCGATGACCCGATTTTTTTATTTTTTTTAAAATTAAATTAATTTTAATATAATTTAAAGGTTAAATTTAATTTAAAATTTAAAATATATCATAATAAAATATTTTAAAAAGCTTTTTATGTTGTAAAATGAATATTAGATATAATGATTCATACTAAATATTAAAAAATAAAATAAAATGAATAAAAAAATAAAAAAGAAAAAAGAAAATAAAAAATTAATCGGGTGACCTGTTGACCCGACCTAATCCAACCCGACTTTGGACGGGTGGGGTTGGATCGAATTTGCATGCAAAAAATGACACGACCCGACCCAAACCAACCCGACCAAAGTTGGTCGGGTCAGTTCGAGTTTGGGTTCGGGTCGGATTCAACCCGACCTGTGAACACCCCTACGATTCTTCGACCGTTGCACTGTTGACTTCGAACATTCGGTCGCCCACTGACTTCATTCGTACACATCAGGCGACCTTTCTTGATCAAGTCCATCATCAGTCGTCTAGTCTTTAGCTTCGATCGACCTTTCTACACTTAGCTTCATAATCTTCAGTTTTTTGCTCCTAATTTCAGTCGCCCTCTTCAAACTCTTAGGACAACCTTCCTTTATTTAGGATTTTTCTCCACACTTCTATATATGTAGGTCATCTGTTTCATAACCTTTGGACGGCTTATGACTGTTAGAAGTAAAAACCCTATCTCCTTCACACATCAAATTGAAAATCATTTGTATAACTAAGTTTCCTCATTAATTTATGACCATCAAAATAAACTCGAGATCTTAGATTCAACACTAAATTTTGTTCATTGATGTGAATAATTAAAAAAAAATCAATAAATAAAAGAGATTATCGTCAAAGGATTTTCACTGTGAGCTAAAAATAGAGTACATTATAATAAACTCTAACCCTTATTTAGATATGTACTCCACTATTGTTCTTTTTTTCATTTTTTTTATTTTTTCATAACTTTGAGTACATGACACAATAGAGAACAACAACATAACTTTTAAAATTTATATGCATGTTTTATAGTAAATCATGATGATCTTTTTTAGTTGCTTCAAAGAAACATTAAATAACTTGTTGTGAATTATTGATGTCATGGAAATGGAGCTACATTTGCTCATTAGAACAAAAAGGAAAAATAAGATGTGTATGATTATCCTCTATATATATGCATGCTCGTCTAATTAAAGAGCATAATCAATCCCCTCTATCAATGATTATGGTATCTTTATTCTTTTCTAAATAAATAATTAGCTTGGCATTACTAGTAGCCATCATTTAAGAAAAAAATAATTATTTATGTGCATTTATCTTATTAATAATCAACATTATTCTACTACTCAACTCTCTTATTCAAGCTTAATCAATAATGTTCATTTTTAAACACTTGATGCACGAGCTTCACTTTTTGTTACCAAGTTGTGAACATGTTAGTCATCTCCATGTGCTTTTAAGGTGATATATTTTAACTAAAAAGCTCAAATATTTACTTAGCCATTTTTTTTAAAAATGGGATTAATAAGTATACATCCATCGTATATATGTAACGCTACCAAAAGATAACCCTAGCAAGTGGCAGGTTACCTTTTCTAAAGACGGTACGATCTTCTTCTTTGACTTAACATTTGATCAACTAGTCAACATAGTAGACACGTCATGCGGAAGCTAATAACTTTAAAATAAAACTCCATTAAAAAGTCTAGCCAAATAAAACACTTTTGTTATATTATTCCATAATGTAAAGAGATAATCAATAAGAGTTCAATAACTTTATTGAAAAACTAAAATAACTCAAGACTAAACTTCTATCATGTACAAGTCATCAAGTAACGGACATCTCTATCATTAGCGTCATCACCTATCAGTTGTATTCATTGCCTGCATGATCAAAAGTAGAGGAGACAATCCTCTATGTGAAATGAAGCTCAATATATAATAGTAACGATCAACAGGGATAAGTATATATGCGGATAAAGATAAGGAGATATAAAAAATCCATCACGATGATAAGTAGCTTTATTTTTTGCTTTCATTCTATGGAAAAAAAATTCATGAATGGCAAGTTGCACCGTATGATGCACAATAATTTTAGAGTTCAATATATTCATGACCATTAGTTCTTTACTTCATATTATCCTTTTCAGTGTCATTTAATGGTTAGAACATTGGTTACACTATAATATTCATGATGTAGAATTCTCAATATGTTCAAGCTCAATCTTAAATTAGGACCTCTTGATGCTTTTCTATTTATCTTATCTTAAGTTGTCAAACATTATAAGTAGTAATGTGCTTTTAATAAAATATGAAAGATTCATATTGTCCCGACGATAGGATGGCTACTTAGGCACATAGGGTGAGCATTAGTTGCTTTTGGAATAACACAATTATCTCAAGAAAGATAAACCCTTAATCGGGATGGAATGGATCCCTAGACAAGAGGGAATAAATACCTAAAAGGAGGGAATGGATTTTTGAACAATTTGTCGGGCCCCTCCTCATACGATAAATTCATACACAATCACTAATAATTTTTAATCCTATTTGTAGGGTCTAGACGACAACTAGAGGGGGGTGAATTGGTGTATTAAAATTTTAACTCTAAACTATTTAACATAGCAGAAGTAATCACAGAATAATTGCAAGTAAAGTAAAATGCAAGGATAAAAATAAACACAACAAGTTTGTTGACGGGATTCAACCAAAACTTTTGGCCTACGTCCCCGCTCAGGTCTTCTCGATATCGAGACCTCCGAAGATCACTTTATTTTCTTCTTCAATGGCGAAGCTCTCTTACAGTTTTCTTCTCCTTTCTTGCTTTCGAGTATAAGGAGAAAACCTCTTAGAGCTTTTAGATCAACACTTGAACACTCAAGACTTCCTTCTACTCTGAATTCTCACAAGAATGCTCTTAAAAGGAGAAACTATGGCTTATCTTTTAAGATCACAAGTTCTCAGAAACTAAATGGCCAAAGTCATTTTTCAAGACTCTTGGGACATAGTTTTATAGCCTTATAAACATTCTAATCATCCTATTTCATGGAAACTAGGCATTAAGCGGAGTACAATACTTTTCACCTACTCCTCGGTCGATCACTTCTTCTCATCAGGCGATCACTGCTCTGTTTAATTCAACCTTCAATCTAACGTCTAGTGCTTCGGTCATCCACAATCCACCTTAGGGCGTCCGAAGTCGCGGGCTTCAGCCTTAGTTCATCAGCTCAACTTCCATAGGTTGTCTCATCCTTCTTTGGACGACCTATATATATTTTCTTCGAATCCCTTCGAATTACTTCGGTCACCCACTGCTGTCCCACTGAACATATCAGGCGACTCTTGCTTCTCTTTCGTCTTTGCTTCATGCTGCTTTGGTCGCCCACTAATGTTACACGAATCCATCAGACGACCTTTCTTGACTAGAACTTCTTTTCTTCAACCATTCTTTGGTCACCCATTGATTTCACTCAGAGACTTCGGGCGACCTTTGTTCGACTCCTGCCTTCGGTTGATATCTTCAAGTCCACTAAGGTCGCCCACTGACATTACTCAGAATACATTGGGCGATTTAACTTGCCTTTGACTACTTCCTTCAAGCTTGCTTAGGTCGCCCACAGATTTCCTACGAGTCCGTCGGGCGACCTTTTTTTTCCTCTAAATTGCTTTGGTCTCCCACTGATTCCGCACTAAATACTTTGAGCGACCTTTCTTTTTCCTCTGAATTGCTTGGTCACACATTGATTCCACACTGAATACTTTGGGCGACCTTTCTTTTTTCCTCTGAATTGCTTTGGTCACCCATTGATATCAAACAGATACATCAGGCGACCTTAATTGACTCTACTTTTTCTTCGACAGTGTTCTTCAAACTTCTTCGGTAGCCCACTAACTTTACTCTGAACACTTCGGGTGACCTAACTTGCCTTCACTTTGCATTTACTTCCTTTCTACATTGGGCGTCCATCTAACCCTTGAGCGCACGAGTCTTCAACCGTTGAACTATTGACTTCGAACCTTCGGTCGCCCACTGACTTCACATGTACACATCGAGCGACCTATCTTGATCATTGTAGGTTATTTAATAACTCGAGTCCATTATTGATCGTCCAATCTCTAGCTTCGGTCGACCTTTCTATACTTAGCTTCAGAACTTCAGCTTTCGACTCCTGCCAATTGTCGCCCTCTTCGAACACTTATGACGACCTCTCTATACGTAGATTTTTTCTCCATTCTGCTCTATACATAGGTTGTTTGTTCCACAACCTTTGGACGACCTAAGATTGACAGAAGTAAAAACCTTATCTCCTTCACACATCAAGTCGAAAATCATTAGTATAATTAAGCTTCCTCATTAATATGTGACCATCAAAATAATCTTAGAATATAAGATTCAACACTATTATCAGTTGATCATTCTGCTCGTATATAGTTTATCTTCTAAACATGAAACCATCATAGTAACTTTAGAAATCAATCATTAAGGTAAGCAATCAATACAATAAACTTCACTTATTTCATCATTGTTCAATAGGCAAAACATGAAATGCATCACATATCGACATGGTCTACATCACGGTTGTCCAACAATATTCAAGTCATCGAAAATACAAGGCAACATGGTTTGTGTCGATTTGACACGAGTCATTTTGCGTACGTGGATTTTTTTAGGAAAAACGTCCCATGTCCAATAATATTTATATCAATTAACATGGCTCATGTTGGATACAACACGATCCGTGTGAGGGTTAAGCTTGGGGTTTGTCAGTGCCATCTTCGATCCAAGGAACACCGACTGTGTTTAGGTGCGGCATGGTACATCCTTCGTCTTCGGTGTGATTCAAGGAGCACGACCCCGTGTGTTGATGGAGCGGTCCACATCTGATCATCTATCATACACGGTCTATTTCATACCATCGTCATCATGGAACATGGTGCGTTTGCAACTAAATTGTTCGGGGGACACGACGCGTGTCCTTTCAGGATGTGACCCGTATTTTATGGACTTTTGATCGTCCGACGAAACCCAACATGCGTTTGAGCGACGTGATCGGCGTTGTTCCACAATGAGACACGATCCATGTTCAACCATGGTCTTCTCTGTCCAACGGTAAATTTATATGCATTGTTTTAATGATATGTAAAGTCATCACTATTTTATTGCAGAAATCATATTATTGACAATCTCTCTTATGTCTAATCATTCATATAACTAATCCCTAAGATTGATCCGCTAGTTGCATATCTTAATTTCCAAGTTATCTAACTTCTTCTTCCATATTCATGTTCCATCTCCTCGTTTCTTTCCCACGACATATCCTCTTTCTCTCTTGAGCGCTACTGGCACTTGTCCTCTTCTCCTAAATTAATCCCTCCCATCATGAAAACTAATCATTAAGAAAGAGGGACTAATGGATGTTACCTCTAATTCTCATGGGAGAGAAGAAGAAGAAGAAGAAGAAGAAGAAGAAGAAGAAGAAGAAGAAGAAGAAGAAGAAGAAGAAGAAGAAGAAGAAGAAGAAGAAGGAAAACCTTTATGACGATTAAAGAAATGGAATAATGGCTTAGGAGGAAAGAAATAGAAATTCGTGACTAGGGGTTTATATAATAGTGCTTTAGGGTTTTCAGAGAAATTCAACCAAAATCAAATTAAAATCGTTAATGTATTTTTGTTTGTCCTCTATCACGTTATCAGAACATAGTGTGTGTCTGCAATGGACACGGTCTATTTTCTTCGTCTAATTGTATCGGCATGGGGGCAAACATCACGTGTTCTTCTAAGGCACTGTCTATGTTGTCCCTTTAAATTTTCTATTCGGGCATGAGGTGTTACATATATGTTACATTCTTTTTATTGCAAAGTACGAGTGGATTCGACGAAGATATTCAGCATGAGGTTCACATAAATTTTAGCAGTAACATTACATATATATATATATATATATATATATATATATATATATATGTATGTATGTATGTATGTATGTATGTATGTATGTATGTATGTATATATTCAACGACTGTATATTCATTTTTCTGTTTTTAGTGTAAAAGCATGCATTCAACTTCTTGCTTGTCTAATTAACTACATATCATGATTATTTTTATTATTAGTTATTACTTTTATTTTTTATATTTTTTTCGATTGCTACCTCAGTATTTGAAAAATAACGTCTATCAGTAACCTTGTTGCGCTAACGATTGTGTGCACTAGCCACATATTGAAATTTTGGTCCACTATTGAACTCGACTGATGTTGGCATCAACATATGCTTGACTATGGCGGGTTAAGCTTTCGACAATTTTTTTTTCATACAATGGGACTCAAATTTTTGATACCTCCTTAAATGAAGAGTACTTACCACTCCATCCCAATTGTTATTGATTTTATTTTGATGTCTTTGTTAGTGTTAACTTGAAGTTAAAATTTGTGTAGCCTATCCAATAATTTAAAAAGTTACTTCGTGAGTTGATCATCTTGCTTAAAACCTTAATCTAATAAAAATGATTTATCTTATATACCTACTTTTTTTAATTGTTGTTATTGGAATGCGCACTAGTCTCAAGTGTGGATTACTGCAAACTATACATCTTCATCATATGCAACTTCAATGAACCTATCGAAGTTGCCTTAATTGGTTTTTAAATATGAGTTAATTATTCACAAAAAATAATATAAATTGATTACCATGAAATCGAGTCATTGCAAGGGGAAAAAAACTAATGTTTCTCTAGTTACATAAAATTGAGAAATAACAAAAGTTATATTAATTAATCGATCACTGTGCTTAATCAAGTCCTCAATTATGAACATGAGTAAAACTGTTAGGTGAATAAAAGTAATTAATTATCCATTGAAATCAGTAGTCACTGCTTTGATTAACAAACATTAAACATAAACTTAATTAATGTCCATTGCCATAAAAGGGAACAGAATCTTTGCCTAGTGCTTAATTAATCAACCCTAAGCCTACTCTATTATTTCATAGGGGTGTGGCCTATAAGTATGGTTAATAAGCACGCTTATGATCTCTTATTTATCCCCCGTACATTTGAGCACATGCATATGTTGTGGTGTGACAAGCTCTAAGATTCATCATTTTCAATTCTTCATCCATATCCACCCCCTCACTACTACAAACTAATATAATTTTATAAAAGTTTGAATATTTTCTTGTTAGTTGCTTACGACTCATTTAATAACAATGTAATATTATGATATAAACCTTTCTCCTTGTTCTTTGAAAATAGATTAGGCATGTAAGCATTTAATCTGTAGTATTAGTGGACTCACAAAATGGTGGGAAAAAACCTTAAAAAAGAAGAAAAATGAAAGAAAACTCACAATTGGTGCGAAAACGAATTTCATATTCTCTGCAACTACAATGGGAGTTCCAAATTGTCTAAAATATTATTGTTTCGATTAAATAGTCTAGAAGCAGATAGTAATTTGAGTTAAAGAATATATAGCATAATTTTATTGTATCACATATACCGCATGTAAACTATATATTCAAAATATATGATGTAACAATAAAACCCTATTCGCCGTTACAAACATTACACCGAAATCGAGGCTGTTTTTTTTCTTAATTTAGTCCAAGAAAAAATCATTAAACATTTTGACTAACATTTTTTACTCTCTTATTGGCCACAACCATTATGAATTCGTGAATAAGGTCATTCAATAGATAGCAAATCAAAGGATCCAATAAAATAATAACAAAAAGGCTCAATTTTTTTAATATCTAGGCATAACAAAAAAATAATCTTTAAAAGCAAAATCAGCGACATATTTAATAATTTATCTTTTTTTTATCAATTTTAAGATGCATTATTGATTTTACATTAGATGATCGAGATATGCTCTACGTACCTGTAAAATATAAAATGTTTTGTGAATGTATCAAATCCTTGAGAGTCGTTTGATAAAAGAAATAAAAGAGTGGAATAAGACTTCATTTCTCCGTATACTAAAAGTATTATAACAGTCAAGATGGTATCTTAAAAATAGTTATAATATGAATATTTGATTGTTTATAGAAAAAAAATATTCTATCGAATAGGTAGAATTATTTAATCTTTCTAAAATAATTGGAATACTATTTTTTATCCATCAGACTTCTTAAAGATTATCTTTTTGTCAACATTGACATTTTCAAAAATTATAATTTTATATGATGCATCAAGATATAGGAAGTACTTAACCATTCATCAAGGAAGGATATTTTTTTTATCTATGGTAGAATTTTATTAGTATCCATGATTATTAACATCCAATTTAATATTTGGATGAACTCAGACTCCAAAGTTCGAACTCGGGCTATTAACTTTCAGTCCACCATATCCATAACCATGTGTGTCTCATCAACTGAATTAAGGAAGGATGATTTTGCTTACTCTTTACATGACAAATTAATGAAGCTGGTAACTACTCTTTACATGTTGCAAGTTGCCTAGCTAGAAATTAATTTTTAATGTTGCACATTAGAAAATTATTTAAACATAAACCCGGTCTTCCCGCCCTTGGAAGTAGTCTCTCCATGTTAATTACGTCACGCCTTCGTTCGCTCGCTGACGTACATTTCTTTAAGCTTTATTAGTTCCGGTGGAATTTTTCATCGCAAATGGACTGAGACAAGACTCCGATTCTTTCAATGACTACGTTTTCTTTTACTATGTATGAGACAATTATTATTGTTTTTATTATTTTATTATTTATTGATGAAGGAAACAGGAAATAGCAAGTAGTGGGCTCAAAGCTGCATGCAAGTGGAAGTGGGTTCCTATTTGTTCCTGAAGTAATTATCTAATGCCATTGGGAGAATAGATCTGGTACTTTGCTATTTGATCATTTTTTTTATTTTTATTTATGCATATGAAAAGAGGGTGTAGAGATTGAGATTTAATTAGGTGTAGAGGTGAATGGGAGTGATGTGGCTCAATCTAGACTCTAGCTTTCCATAGCAATATTCTCAACAAATACAATGTTGCTATAAAGGAGTTGAAGCGACGTCCGGATCCACATTTTCGTTTATGTTTAATAAATGTTTTTTTCTCATTTTTTAATTATCATCATAATCCATGGAAGTTCCCCAAACTAATCATCCAATCACACGTCTAAATATAAATATTTTATGTTTAGATAGATTCGAACTCGAAATATTGATTACTTTCATTAGTTTTTTTCATAATTTTTTTCTTCTAAAAATTGATATCGCAATTAATATTATAAAATTCAGATCGGATGTTGAATCGACATGCCAATTGAGTGACAGTCGGATCATTTCGACCAATTTTTAATTGGTTAAATCGAATTTATAAATTAATTTTAGAAAATAAATATTTTTTAAGTAACACTGCATATTTAATTAAATTACTAATTACTTTATAAATATATTATTATTTATAATAAATTTAATTTATTTTGTAATGTTCAGTCAATTTCTTTCTTCTCCATTATTTTTATATTTCATTTATCTTTTTTAATAACTTTTTATTTTATTCTTGTTTTCTACTTTCTCATTGTTTTCTTCATATTCTTTCATTGGACATATTTTAATAGTTTTTATTATTCCAATTCGGTTTCCATCCTTCTCCTTATGTTTTTAAGGAATAAAATATATGACCTAAATTTTATTAATTAGTAAAAAAAGAATTTTATAGTGTATCATTTTTTTCCTAAAAAACGATTGCACATCTTTCTCCCCATAATTCTGTCTTTCAAGAGGTTCTATTTTTTTTATGTTTATTTCTTTTTGTGTCATGCTTTATCCTTTTTTTTCTGGGCAATTACTTTTCCTTTTCTTTTATCTTGCTCTCATCAATACCATTTATTAATTTCCTATTCTTGACTATAGTTTACTTTTCTAAGATTTTTTAAGATTTTAAAAAATCGGAGTGAACCAATTTTTTTCAGTTCAATCCGAATTTTTCTAGAATCAAAGATTCACATTTGAACTAGTCAAACTGGTCGGTTTGTTCTAGTTTTAAAAACTGTTGGTTGCAATATAAAAATTTAATGGCATCGGCAGTTAAAATTATCATCAAAATTTGCAAATAGAACCAATAAAATAAGGATAGAATGATAAGGAGTTCTTCATCGTTTAAAAAGGTCTAGCCAGGTGCCCGACTTGAAGCGACACAAATTAGTCGGATATTAATAGCCTAAGATATTGTAGGGTAACTAAAAAAATTGCAAATAAAAATTATAGATTTTCGTATTATTTTTCTGCACTGCAATATTAGTTTTAAATTACTGTTAAAGATATCCAAAGTTATAATTGACAGAAATGCACTAAAAGAAGAAGAACAAAATGAAAATGAGGATCCATTTGGCATGATATGTACTTGGTATGTTCAATTTCTGAGTGTATACTCGTACCTATGTGCATCTTTTTTTATATTAAAAGCAATTTGTAACTAATATAGATAAAAAAACATATATCTCTTTTTTTTTTCTTTCGATGTTGTTCATGAGGTGTTTAAAAATCGATGTCATAGTATACAAAATTATCGACAATGACAGTTATAATCACCATCACTTTAAAAACAATAAAGTTTCATGATCTATATAGTATTGTCGGTAGTTTTTTAACGAATTTTTAGGTATCATTTAAGACATCTGAAGTTATAATTGACAAAATGCATTAGAGAAAGAAAGAAAACAAAAGGCAAGATTCAATTCACATGATATATGCTTGGAATGTGCAACTTCTGGGTGTCTAGTGTAGGTCTATTGTAGTATACTCGTATCGTATTCAAATGAACACTCATTGATTTATCATAAAAAACAAATTTTAATATATATATGATAAATATAATTAATAATAATGATAAACAATTTGTTCATATCAACATATAGGGTTACCTATTAGTGTGCAAAACTTTATTTTCAACTATATTCTCAAATCTTTTTATTTTAATAATTATTTATATAATACAATTATTCATAATGTCACCATCTTATTATTATTTTATTAATTTATTTCAAAATATGTTCATGATTGAATCTTTAATACAATAAAATTATTTTTATTTTGTTATTATTATTCAATTAAAATAGTTGAGATAAAAAATGAACTACTTTGATTTTAAAATGAATACAATAATTCAAATAGTTTAAACTATTATTATATTTTTTAAAGTATTTGATGTTTATCGTTTCAATGCATTTTTTCAAACACGTTTATCTGATGTCGTAATTAAATTATTAGTTATACATTAATTAAATCATTATTTACTACTAATTATTTAAGTCACAAGTGCCAGTCTTACGGATGTGTCTGTTCTTTTTCCTCTATACTAAAAAGTAAGCTGCAAGAAGTCATATAGCAAAACAAATTTTATAATAACGTGTAGTGTAATCATATTTAGCCTTAGTTTATTATTATTATTATTATTATTATTATTATTATTATTATTATTATTATTATTATTATTATTATTATTATTATTATTATTATTATTATTATTATTGAAATGAATTTAACATACTTATTAAGCATTTGATGTTTTGTATGCATAATTAATGATGAATCATAAACAATAAAAAAATTATGATTTATGAAATTATTATTAATTATATATCAAAAAGATAAGATTTGGTCAATATATGAGCTTAGTAAGTACGTAAATCTAGGGTTGGAAATAAGTTAGATCATTCGTGAGCGGCTCGTGACTTGAGCTATTTTAAATCTTGCTTGGCTCGTCTTTTTAAATAAATAAATCCGATTCAAAATTAAGATTTGATATTTTTACTTAAACATACTTGACTTGTCTATATTAGGCTTAACATGTTAACTTATAAGACTAACTTATATAATTAATATATATTGTAAAACTTAAAAAAGTATTTAGCATATGAGCCAAAATTATTAATTTAAAAAAAAATAAATGTAATGTCGAAAGAGGTACAATAAATTAATTTTATTCGAAACTGTTATTAATTTTAGTGTGTTAAATATGTAAATACTAAAGTGCACAATATTTTTTTATATGATAAATATAATTTAAAATATAATAATAATATTTAATAATTAATAAATATAACTTAATAAGTTATTAAGATATGTCAGATCTTTTAATTTAATAAATAAGGCAGGTCAAATTTAATTTATAAATTTATTATAATTTTTTGGTCTAATTTATTTATTAAACTTTTTAAATAAATATGATCTATGTAAGTATTGCATAGCTCCACTCGGTGTTCACCCGTAGGTAAACCCTATTCAAATTTATGACTATTGGAAAAGGTTTCAAAACAGAGTTTACAGGGGACAGCGTGGTGCTGTTTGCTCGCCGTCACGTGAAGTAATATACTTACTGGGTGTGAGGTAGAAAGATTCGCAGATCATGTTCCGGAGCTCTGTTTCTCATGATCTTATCCATATATATATATGTGTGTATATATATATATATATATATATA
>LTAE01002057.1:0-41832 GCA_001647135.1 Pontederia paniculata | reverse complement strand
CATCTAACATTTAGATAAGGTTATTGATTCTAAAAGATAATAGTGGTTCACAAATCTTTTATTTCTAACCAATCCAACCTACTTCATTTATCTATTTATCTTTTAAAACTGAAATCTAATATTTTATCTTTTATAAATTCTATCTTATCTTTTATCTTATCTTAATTCACTGAATATCTTTTAAATCGGGTTTTCAAGATAAAATTTCAGAATATTAAAATTCATCAATCCTCGTGGGTTCGACACTCTACTTATCACTTTATTACTTGTGCGACCAGTATACTTGCTAAGTATTTAGCGTGTGATTTTTCGCATCACAATCAACAAACTTAATTTAAATAAAACTATAACACTATATCGATTCTAGGGTAAGGTCAATCGAACCTTCCCCAGATTCGAGCGACGACTCATTGTATGATGGTAGTTCGAAATGAGGATCCAACCGACCTTCACTATTGTGGTCATTTAGCACAGACCCGATGGTCGGTCGGACCTCCCATGAGGTCAGTCGATCGACTATCATGGATCTAAGAAAATAAAATGTCTCAGGATTTCTTCTAAATTATCGAATTTCATCAATACACTAGTCAATCTCGATTCAATACATTATTATGCTTAACCAATGCAATTTATCCTATTACGGAGGAGCATGCAACACGTGTTCTAGGTTATCAATCAATAAACTTAATTCAAATAAAATTATAACACTATATCGATTCTGGGGTAAGGTCGATCAAACCTTCCCCATATTCGATCGACCGACTCATCGTATGGTGGTCGTTCGACACGAGGGTCCAATCGACCTTCACTGTTGTGATCATTTAGCCACAGACCCAATGGTCGATCAAACCTCCCATGAGGTCAGTCAATTGACTATCGCGGATCCAAGAAAATAAAATGTGTTCCTTGGGGTTTCTTCTAAATTATCGAATTTCATCAACGCCAGTCAATCTCGATTCAATACATTATTATGCTCAACCAATGCAATGTTCAATGTGCAATGAACAATTTCTAGCATATAAAGATCCTATGTTCAGGAATTCATCTCATGAATTAGGACCAAATGAAAATCCAATACATAGGCTGCCAAACATGATAAATTATAGTCTATAGTTATAATTTATGCTTTAGGTACATAACACTTTAGGATTACAGTTCTATGAACTACATTGGCCAAATGATTAATGTAGGAATCCATTTACATACCTTAGATGCCTTAATTTTTTTTAATTCCTTGAGTTATCTTCTCTCCTTCCTTCTTCAAGTTCACCCATCTTCAATCCCTTGTTCTCTTTTCTGATTTGCAGTTGAAATGTTGAATCAAGCCTCCATTTTCGGATTTGAGCTCAAAGGATGACTTTCAAAGTTGCAACTTTCAAATTGGTAAAAAAATAATAAAAATCTAGTTGTGCCATGTTGGAAGAGAAAGAGTGAGTAGATTTGAGGTCAACTAGGGTATTGACAAGTGGCTAGGGTCCCACTTTCTTTTTCTTTTTTATTTTATTTTATTTAGGCAGGTATTATAGCATTGCTTATAGCATAAACAGGCAGACACTTTTATTTCCTTCTTTCTTATTTGTATTTTGCATTATTAATGTGGCTATGACCATGAATTAATTAAGATAGTCAAAGGCGTTCTTCAAATAAAAATGAGATGCATCACAATGCATTTTAAGCATCCAAATGATTCAAAGATTATACACAATAAGACTCATCGTCAAGTTGTTATAAGTTATAAGACAACTTGATGCATAATTATTAGACAAAATGAACAGTCAGAAGTAATATATGAACA
The DNA here is from genome assembly GCA_001647135.1 of Pontederia paniculata. Lineage (NCBI taxonomy): Eukaryota > Viridiplantae > Streptophyta > Magnoliopsida > Commelinales > Pontederiaceae > Pontederia > Pontederia paniculata. The sequence goes on along the minus strand of LTAE01002057.1, from coordinate 40,037 downwards.
AATAAAAATACGAAATGATAATTGAAATCCACAAGTCTAATAAAATAACTTGATACTTACCATCACATTATTCAATAATAATCACAATCAATACTATCATTAACATTCAGAACTCGTTAGCATTTTTTGTTTTAAAATTAAATTTGCTAGCCAGTTATATCAACTATTATTTTTTCTCTCGTCATGAAAATTTTATTTTATTTTCGTTGTAGGAAAGAATTATTTTTTTAGTAGATAAGAAAAGAAGAAATATTTTTGGTTCATCAAATACAATAAGACTCATCGTCAAGTTGTTATAAGTTATAAGACAACTTGATGCATAATTATCAGACAAAATGAACAGTCAGAAGTAATATATGAACAAATAAAAATACGAAATGATAATTGAAATCCACAAGTCTAATAAAATAACTTGATACTTACCATCACATTATTCAATAATAATCACAATCAATACTATCATTAACATTCAGAACTCGTTAGCATTTTTTGTTTTAAAATTAAATTTGCTAGCCAGTTATATCAACTATTATTTTTTCTCTCGTCATGAAAATTTTATTTTATTTTCGTTGTAGGAAAGAATTATTTTTTTAGTAGATAAGAAAAGAAGAAATATTTTTGGTTCATCAAAAGTCGGTCCCCGGTTTTGTCGTTGGACCGGTTGTTTCCTTTTGACTCTTACACCCACCACCCCCGAATACAAAGACGAAGCAAACGAATAAATTACATCCTCTGCCCCCGTTGTTCGTCGCCGGACTGAGCGAAGCAGCTTTGCCCAACACATCGATCTAGCAGCCTTTTTTCTCCGCCGCCGGTAAAGGTATATCTCCATCTCCGTTGATCGTTTCCGAGATTGGTAGTGATATCTATTTTAGGTTCTCATATAGGAGCCTAGTTAATCTCTAGGGTTTCATCCTGCTTTCCATGAACAATTAAATGAGTATTTAATCCCATCTGGTCCGATAGTTTTCCCCTTTGGATCTGTTTCTTTTCACCAGATCTCTAGCAGAGTTCGATTCTGTCGTCCATTTCCGTTGTTTAGAGTCGCCCCTGTGAATCTCGAATAAATACAAGGATTTAAAATGTAGACGTATCATATGATTTATTTCAGAAATTTATTAGTTGTAGAATAGAAGTATTATTCTTTGCTTTTTCTTGTTTCGCAGTTTTTTTTCAATCTTGGTAACTTGTTTCTGTAAATGAGATGAAAAATGGACTTTAATATGCTATCTTTTTTGTTTTATATATGCATATGATACATGATTTCATTCTTTGGATGTCATGTTGCTGACAAGAGGAAGTTTAATTTATGCGGTTTAAACTGTATTACATTTTACTTGGGTTATAGGCTGTATCATTGGTTTCTTGTCATCAAAGAAGTCAACTTTTATGTACTGATTTTTTACTATGGCTGAAATGCAGAATGTACAATTTTTTTGGGCCTGCTTTTGAGTCCATACTTGTACATTCATGGCATTTTACTACATATACACATGTAATGACTATCATTCTATTCATCCTTCCTTCCCGAAAAAAGGTGTGCTTACTAGTGTTCATTTGAGCCATCGAATCCGACTGGTTACACAACCTCTCAGATCTGGCAGCTCAGGTGCACACATCTAATGTAGCACATGCACATTGGGCCATCTTTACTACCAGTGAAGATAATAGGCCTGCAATGCTATTGTTTATTCGATTTTATGTTGATTCTTTTATGTATGTTAGGAGTTTCCATCTTCTAATAGGATTAGACATTTTTTTTTGCGGTTGCCCAGATCAGTTTGTTCAGGAAAAATATTAGTGGCATGAAGATAATCTGCATCCTCATGTTATAGCCATCAAATCTGACTAGTTACTTATAACCTCTCAGATATGGCAGTTGAGATGCATGCTACTAGTGTAGTGCACCACATGTGCGCTAGACCATTTTTACTACCAGTGAACATAATGTGTACAAAATCCTATTGCTTTGTTTTAGTTTATGGTGATTCTCTATGACAACTTTATGCTTCTGTTCTAGATATGGATTAACCATCTGTAGTGGAATTTTTACTATCTTCGAGATATCTTGGTATTCTTTTGTTTTTAGTAGGAGTGCTCATCTATTATTAGGATTAACTATCTATTTTCAGTTTCCCAAATCAGATGATTCTGATTCATGAAATATTTGTGTCAGGGAGATAATCTGAATCCTCATGTTATAACAATGTTCACACAGATAGTTTACACGATCAATTAGGTATACATGCCATGCAATTTCAGTCCCGTTAACTTTTGAAACTCTAGCCATTCACCTGCATGCTATTTGAATTACATAGAAACATGTCACTATTTTGCAGAAATGGGCATTCATCCTTTACATTCTGAAAAGGTCAGTAGCTCAGGATTGATCATTAGGAGTATTGTTCCTTACTTTTTGACATTTAGAAAAGATAAATTTCTTGGTATTGAGACTTTATCCTTGTTTCCCTGTGCCCTCAGTACATCATTACCTTCTCTCTGCATTGGATGCATCTGGTTCAACTTCTTTGGTATTTAAAGAATTCTGCATGTTGCATGGTGAAACATCCATTGTTGGAACGGAGTTTTCTGGGTCTAATAGCGATTGTAGTGCACTAATTTACATCTGCTTTTGTGACGCGAAACTCTTCAAATTATAAATAGAGCATAAACTCTAAAAGCCTTCACTGTCCTCCTTCCCGTCTCTTAGTGTTAATCAACCGGAGCTGGAACACATTGTTCCTCAAAAAAAAAAAAAGGAAAAAAAAAGTGAAGGAGCTGGAGCACATTTGCGTGACCATGAGTTATTTCTTTGATACTTAATAGTATTGTTTTGATTTTTCTGAGCCAAATGTGTAGTTTTTTGGACAAAATTTTGTTACCTATTCCAATAAACTGAGATATTTGGACCAAGTATTAATATCCACCTTGTCTGCCTCTATTTCATCCTTTATGTTCCTTCAATGAATGATCTCACCTTTTATGCCCATCTGTGCACAATTTAGTTCTAACTTCTAACCTTGAAACTTGCAATTCATAAGTAATACTATTACTGTATTTGGAGGGAAAATATGATGGTCATTGCATCTGAATGCTGACTCATAACTATTAGTAGCTAACTGGTAAACTTTCCTGCTCTATCCAATCACTCATGAATATATGCTATTGATTGCGATGGGTTTAAGGGTGAGTAGGAAAATCCTCCTAGTTCCTGCATATCCATATGATGTCTAGATAAGAAATCCAATTGATAATTTTATTATTCAAGAGATGGAAGAAAAAATACCATTCTTAGGCTAGTGAAATGAAATTTGTCGTCAATGTGTTTTCTTGAAAAGGATTTTGTTAGAGGATTCTTGAAAATGATTATGTGATTCAAATAGAAAGAGCACTTCTTTTCCTTGCTAGAATTGCTGGCTGCATATCATATTATGAGGTCTATAAGTAGACAATAAATCTTTAAATCATGGGTGGAAATAATTGCTTTTTGTCAAAGAAGAATATTTAGACCTCTGCAAGAGGAAGTTAATTTGCGAAGATAGTCATGTTCAGCATTTAATAGTTCTTTCAATCTTTTGTCTTCTCCTAAGCAGAATGACAGAAGCCCCTTTCCTCGCGAGGGATAGGCTTCTTAAGCATCAACAGTATTTCCAAAACATGCACAAGCATACATACTTGAAAGGTCGAGTTGACAAGCTCACTTCAGTAGCTATACCTCTTGCATTGGCTGGCACTTCGTTGGCTCTTATTGTAAGACTATCATCCAACGATATGTTGTAGAATGCAATTTCTCATTAGTGTCAGTTTAACTTTTTCTTTTTTTTTTAAATTTTTTTTATTTTTTTGTTATGTTGGCAGGCACGAGGTATCTATAATATGTCCCATGGAATAGGAAAGAAGGCATAAGCAGGACTTCATGTTTTGTGAAATAAAGCTGTAGGGGCTCTGGCCTCATGAAACCATGATGTCAGTTATTTGATCTCGATCTCATTCAAAAGCAGATTGTTAACCAGCTTCGTTAAATCTTTAATGTGTGACTGGTGCAACCGCTTGGAATTTTCTTTTAATTGGTTCCATAGAAGTTTTATTTTCTTTGTTGTTTGATCTGGATCTCATTCATCAGTCCAGTAATTAATTTTGTGGCTGGTGCAACCACTTGGCATTTTTTTTTATTGGTCAATAAAAGTTCGTCTCTATTTCAATAAAAATAGGCATACCAGCATGGACTTTGGCTGAAAGGAAAATTGTCATCTATCTTCAGGGATTTTATAAATGACCTGCACCCTGTGATGCCACTGCCTTCATAATTTTTTTTTGGTGATCCTGCCTTCATAAATTTAATCAGCATACGGTTTCTCTCTCTCAAAAAAAAAAAATCAGCACAGGGTTCTGGTAGTTTTCCCGTGCACTAAATTATGCAGTCATAAATTCAGCTTTTATTAAGTCTATTTGTTTTTATGAAACTAAATGGGAAAAAAATATACTTCGAGGAAAATGAATTATGGAGAAGTGATTTTTTTTGACACATTGACAGCATATGAAAAATCATCTAAAAAACATTTTCTAGTATTTCAATAGACTATGGGATTATGTATCCATATCGCGAGTCATCATGTAAAATAATAATTAAAAGGTGGGTTCGGTTGATGTAATATAATATATTTTGAAATAAAGACACGTCATAGTATATTAAAATATACTATTTTAAGTAAGTTATGATGGTGTTACGAGAAATAGAAGAAAGAAGAGTGAGAATTGAAAGAGGCAAAGTATAATGGAGAGATGGATAGATTAGACTGAGATGTTTTTATCGTTTAACTTAATAAAGAAAGGCTATAAAAGGTAATATGTGAAGGACAATTTAATAAAAAAAATTAGCCTTCTTGATGGAATGATAAATGAAAGGTTTAATTCTTGGAAACCCTCCAAATCCTTTGAATTCACTTATGGATGATAAAAAAAAGACTACATTAGGCCACTCCTCCTAAAGTAGCTATGCAAATGGACACAAAAGGTAAACATTTTTTTTTTGATAAAAAAAACACTTTTTGCCCTCAATTAACCATTCAATAGGCGCAAAATGTTATATTGTCTCTCATTTTTTAGAAAATAATACAAAATGTGCCATGACATGAGATCACGACAAAAGCATGATCGAAATTCCATTTCCATTGAAATAACAAATTACTCCACCAAACCAAAAGTAGAATTCCTAAATTAATTATTTAGTATCAACGAGATGAAAGTTGAGGTAAATAAAATCCAATATCATATGAGTTTTGAAAAGAGTAATATTTCCAAGATTCAATACACAAAAGATGGAGGTGGAGATTTGATTACATAAAAACATGGTTGCACCAAAGTAAAAACTTTTGATTTTTCAATATTCCAACAAAAAAGTTTTTGAAACTTTCATTATTTTTCTCCACACATTGTTAAGCCCAGCGGTTTCGTCACATGCTTTAGCTCTAGAGTCGAGGCATTCACCTTGATAGATCCGCCTGAGGTATTTAAATCTCTGTTGATAGCTTATGGACTCCCTCCTTTTGAGATTTTGCTCCTACTTGATCCCCAACCCTTAATAGCAAGTGATTAGAATGCAAAAACAAGACGTGTATGAGCTCCATGAATCCATGATAGAAGAAAGAAGGCATAAAGAATCTTTTGATTGTAAAGATTTAAGAGACAAGTCTTCACCCTTGTTTTCCATCTTATAATTTTTTTCATTTTTGTTACAAAATATTTCAAATAATTAGGCTTGTTCATTTTTCTTTGAACCTTTTGTGACTCCTCCTTTGGTGTTATAACATCTCCTCCCTTAGATGGAAAATAGATCTCATCCTCAAAATCCAACTTTGGAAATAATTGAGAGAAATAAAAAAAATTTCCTAAGAAATATCCTCTTATACCTAACTATTTCCATCATAGCACGATTACTTGATGAACAGATTGACCTTGCCTCTTGATAACCCAAGTAGAAAGTAACGAAAGTTATTTTTTCCTCAACTCATAATGAACTGTGAGTACATTTTTGTAATTACTACACATAATGAATTGTGGTGCTAATGAGATCATCCATTGCAATCTAATGTTATATGAGATCTATCTAGACGAAAGATTTTATGATGAATAGTTAGATAGGATAATAAACCCTTCAAGTCTGAATAGGGCAAGCTCTTGTCACAAATATGTTTGAACTGAGCTCTTGAATGAGGCTTCGTGTCATGATATCTGCGAGTTGATCCACACTTGAGATAAACTGAACTAATAATTGTTCGTGAGCTATCTCTTCACGAACAAAGTGAAAATCTACTTCGTTGTGTTTAGTTCTTGCATGGAAGACATGATTAGCAATTAAGTAAATTGCGCCAGTGTTGTCACACCAAAGAATATGTGAAGTAGAGGCAATGCAAAGAAGTTCTTGAAGCAATGATTGAATCCAAATGACTTTCGCAGTTGCATTGGCAATGGATCGATATTCACGCTCAGTGGAAGATCTAGAAATAGGCATTTGTTTCTTTAGTACCCCAAAAATTAAATGATTGCCTAGATATATGGCATAACCCCCACGGATCGGCGATCATGCAAAGCCCCAGTCCAATCTGCATTGTTGAACAATTGAAGTTGAAGATTGGATGATAGAGAGATAATAAGCTAACATCCTAATTATATTTGGGATAGTGGACAACTTGCTAGTGATCAGTTAAAGGATTATGCATAAATTGACTGACATGATGAACAACAAATGAGAGATCTAGTCTCATAAATACTGAAGTGTTCCAAGTATCTACAGGTACAAAGAAGCATCAATAAAGGAATTCACATTTGTAGACAAAAGTTTGGTCGATGAGGCTAAGGGTGAAGTGATCGATTTAATACCATCAATTTTCATACGAGTGATCAAATCCTAGATATATCATTTTTGAGGAAACAAAAAACCACCTTTGTGTGATAAAACCTCAACACCTAAGAAGAAGTGTAAGGAGCCTAAATCCTTAACGACAAGGATAGCTGAAAGTGATGAATAATCTCATCAATTAATTGAGAAGATGTGCTTGTAAGAATAATATCGTCAACATATATGAGTGCAAAGGCAAATTGTTCATGTCGTTGAAGAATGAAAAGAGACATATTTGTATCTGAACCTTTGGAATTAAATTTTGTTAATCCCATGGATAAGGTTTGAAACCAAGCTCGAGGGGCCTATTTCAATCCATAAATTTTGATTAAGATATCTTTATTAAGGAATCCTCGAAGTTGTTGCATATAAACACATTCTTGTTGGTCACTGTGTAAGAAGGTATTGCTGGTATCTATTTGCTTGATCGAACATTGACGAGTAACTACAAGAGAGAGAACAATGCATATAGTTGTAGGTTTAATAACTGGGTTAAACGTCTCATTATAGTCGACACCTGCTTGTTGATGGAACCCTTTCACCACAAAGCGAGTCTTATATCTATCAACCGAGCCATTAGGGTGATACTTCATGCATAACAACCACATGCACCAAGTACATGTATGTGAGGCTTGCGAGGAACTGATTCCATGTTTCATTATGAAGGAATGCATTGATTTCGTCATACATGACATCATGCTAATGAGGATATTTGGAAGCAGAAGATTGACAGGGGGAATCGGAGCGGAGACAAGTTTCGCTTGAAGTCCTATAAGTCCTACTGAATCACAGGGGTTGGAAGTCGATTAAAAAGGTATGTGGCAGTTTCGAATGCAAAATGCCAAAAACACATAGTGATCGATGCATGATCAATAAGTGAGAGGCCAATTTCAAATGTATTTCAAAATTTTCATTCAACTGAGCCATTTTTCTCATGAGTATATGCACAACATAATCTATGGAGAATGCCATGTTGTTGCAAATAAGGCGATATGGAGAGAAATTCACCCTTTCCATCAGATTGCGATGATTTTAATTTAGTTGAATTGATGCTCTACAAACACATAAAATGCAAGGAAATTCTACGAACATCATATTTAGTCATTAGAGAGAAAAACCAAGTATATCTCGAATAATCATCAACAAAAATTAGAAAATACTTATGACTACAAGTCAAAGAGATAGGGGGTTGAACCCCAAACATCACATAAAACTAATTCTAAAGGACTAGAACTACAACGACTATTAGCATGAAAAGGCCTTCTAGTAGATTTGCCACGTAGGCAAGCAACACATTTATAGTTTGAAGAGGTAGGAGAACTAGGTAGCTAACGAGAGTGCAACACTTCATGCAGAGAAGTTGAGAGGGATGGCTTAGACGGTGATGCCACTACGCAAACGACACATGCTGACTCACGTGGGCTGAAGGTAGAAGAGGTGAAGATGGCAAGCAGTAGAAACCATATTTACCATAGCCTCGGAGTAGAGACATCTTTATGTGATGTTCCTTGACAACAAATGAGTCTGGATAAAACTCAAAGAACAATCATTATTAGAAGTAAGTTGAGAGACTTTTTTTATACTAGGGACATGTAATATATTGCAAAGATGGGAAGTCCCTTATCATTGCCCACATGCAGTTGATTAGATCTAGTGTATTGTTGTGCATGTTGTATCATCCGAAGATTTGGTGTTGTGTGATGCGTGGCTCCTGTGTTTGGGAACCATTCAAAGTAAGTACCAATTGCTGAAAGAGAATTTATGGTTAGTTGGTCGGGTGCAATCATGGCAGTGTTAGCTTGAGGCATCCGATGTGGAGGTGCAACTTGAGGCTCATGTGCGTAGGAATTGTAGAATAAGCCTGCACAAAAGATTTAGGCATAAAACTCAGAATTCGCTTGCACATGAGCATTACCATGGTAGCAGGATGATGATAATGTCATCGATAAGGACTGTATCCTGGAACTCCACACACTGGACATAGATCTTGGCGATCAGAATGGCAGCCGTGACCTCATCCACGACCGTTCGAGCCTCCTTGAGTTATTTTGAGGCAATGCCGAGTTGGAGGGAGGACTCACATTGTATGCCATAGTAGGCACCATGGTAATGAGCAACATCTTTTGATTCTCCAGGCGAATATCATGACAAAAAAGAACACTTTGCAATTTAGAAAAGAAAATTGGCATAGCTCTAATAACCAATGATGTCACGATGTCAATGAAATATGCTCCAATATTGTTAAATATTATCGCATTAAAATTGGAGGGAGATAGAGGATGGCTTGTAGTCGCTAATTCATCTGCCATATATTTGCATTGATGAAGATAAGTTGATACGACGGAGTCACCCTCCCGTAGCGTTTAGGGTTGCATATAAAGTTACAAGATGTGTGTTTGTATGGTGCACCATATGCTTCATGAAATGATGTCCAAACATCATAGGATGTGTTGAGGCTGATGGCAGATGGAAGTACCTCTTCTGAGAGAGACGATATGATCTAACTAAACAATAATTGATCTTTACAGTACCACTCATCATATGCGGGACTGGGAAGAGGAACACTAGCAGCTTCTACGGAGGAAGAGGACATTGGAGTCGATAGATTGCCCGACGATGGTGGAGTCAAACCATTAATGTGCCATTTAGGGTTGAATGTACGCAAAAGAGCATGAATTGTGTCTTCCATAATAAGTAATTTGTGGGGATAAGTTTGAGAGAAATAAACCGATGAATTTGGTTTAAAGAGGGGGAATGATGAAGTGTCGTGCCAGAGATAGTGACACTTTCATTTTGAGGAGTTTAAGGAGGATTTAGAGGAGAATGACATGTTGATGGATCACTTTGATACCATAAAGAAAGTAAATTTTCCCTCAAATCTTAGTGAATCACAAGTACATATTTATAATTACATATATAATAAAGATAAGCACCATCTATTGCAGTCTTCTATTGTAGTTTGATGTTATATGAGATAATTTATTATAGTCAAGTTCTATATAAGATCATCAATTGTACTCTGGTGCTATATGAGATTATATGTTGCAGTCTTCCATTGCAGTCTTGTATTATATGAGATATATCTTGACAGAAGATCTTCTATTGAATAGTTTGTTAGGATAATAAAGATAACCATCATGACTAATAATTGGTCCTTGATCATATGAGAATTCTAGTAGTTCCAAAGCAGGGGTGGATACCTAAAGCCTATTTAGATTAGATACATGAAAAACAATGTGAATGCGAGAAGAAGAAAAGGGTAACAACAACTCATAAACTATTGAACTTATTCATCTAGATATCTCAAAGGAGTCATAATACCACTTAGCCATCTTATGAGAACTTTTTTAGCTAGAAAATCTTCTTTATAGGACGCATCTTGACAAAAATCAAGTCGTCCACTTCAAATTCTTTATCCATCATTCATCAGCTAGAATCTTTATGCATCAAATGATCCGTTAAGATTTTAAGGATGTCATCATGTCCCTTAACTTCGCTTCTATTGCTTCCGTATTGGCTTGACTACTAATATAAATAGGAATATATGGAGTCTTCCTTCCACGAACTACTTCAAAGGTGTGAGTTGTGTACAAAAGTGAAAAGAAGTATAGAAAGAACATTGAACCCATGGTAGATATTTGATCCACATAGTTTGTCTGCTCATCGTAAACCCCCCTCAAATACTATTACATGTACTTGTTAACTACCTCAATTTGACCATCATATTGCGGAGTGGTGGGCATAACTCATGCAAAACTTAATGCCATTTAATGTGAAAAGTTTCTTTTAGAAGGAATTCATAAAGGTGGAATCCCTATTAGGAATAATAGTATGAGAAAACCATTCAATTTAGCCACCATCGATATAAACAATCTAACAACCTTATCAATAATATAAATGTGTAATGGATAAGCAAAGCTCTAACATGACAATATTTGGATAATTTGTCCACAACCACCTAAACTACAATATAACTAATATAGAGAGGTAGAGATGTAACAAGCTTGTCAATATCGAGAGTTTAAGTAAACTCGTTTTTCCTCTCGTGGATTCGTATCGTAAAATCGAATCGTAAAGTCGTAGAGTTTATGTTCCAGATAAATTTATTATAAATAATTAATATATTATATAACATAAAATAAATATTAATATCTTAGATCACGTAACCACTAATATATTCTCTTATAATTTTAAAATAATAGATTCTCATTAATCTTAACTCTTAATTGATACAATCACTCATTCAAATATTCAAATACTTCACTTCTACAATCAAAATTTTGATAATAGTAATTTATTATAGTTAGCATAATTCACATTCATAATTAAAAAAATATAACATACTAACTATATTAATTTGACCCACAAGGTCGTATGAGTTATAGGGTTATGATTCAACATGCGAAAAATAAAATTTGATTTAAAATGAAAAAAATAATATATCACAATTAGTTCATTATTAGGACCAATGAATCATAATTTTAGATCACAATTTAAGAGCATTTGCAACTTTTTCGGATTAATAGATCATAAATATACATATTTGACATCTATTTATCTTTTTTTTATCTAAAAATTACTTCTTGAATCTTAATTTTTTGTCCAAAATATGGATTCTACGAGTTCAACAGTAGACTCTCGATTTCAACCGATTCTAACGATTCTACCAAGTCAATTCGCGAGTTTACCGAGTCTACCACAAATTACGATACTACAACGATTTAACTCGTTTCTAGGGGGTAGACTCTTAAACTCGTACGAGTTTACGATTTAACTCGCGATATTGACAAGCTTGAGATGTAACAAAATCCATAGAAATATCCTCCCAAACCTTGTATGAAATAGACATGAGTTGTAAACAACCAACACAATTAGTACTATGATATTTGATTTGTTGACAAAATCTTACAATTGCGAAGAAATTCCCTTATAGTATTTCTTAATCCATCCTTAAGAAAAATTTGCATGTATCATTTTGTAGGTTTTAACAACCCCCAAATGGTTGTCTATTGAAGTTTCATGAAACTCTTTAAATAATAAATGAATAACAATAACATTTGCTAGTAGAAAAAAATCTTCTATTTTGGAGCCTCAAGTAATCGTTCATACAATATTAGACATGACTAACTAACCTATCTTAATATCCAAGAACAACGTGATTAACTAATTGTTAGAAGAGTATTCCCTTTTTTATGCAATCAATATCAAGAAAAAATAGTCATAAACATGCTACAATAGTGACTTGAAGAAATGTTGTTGTCTAGACAATGCATCTATCACTCTTTCTCCATTATAGGTTTATGCATAATAGAATAGTCATACTCAAAACAATATCAGACTTGACTAGCTGCCCTATCTTAATATCCAACAACGACTTGATTACTAAGAGGGGTTGTCTGAACAATGCATTTATCACTCTTTTTTCATTCTAGATTTATACATAATATAATAGTCATACCCAACCAACTTAGTCGAATGCTCTTGTATCTATAGAGTTTAAATTACTTGGCTTAAAATCTTTTTCAAACTTTTGTGATATGTCTTGATAATGAAATGATGATCAAAAGATATCATCTTCATTTCTTAACTCCTAGACAATGGCAAACAACTCTCTTTAACTACACATCCCAATTCAATAACTTGGAGCATCAATTCCAAAACAAAATTCTTTCGAAAATTAGGTAGATGAAGTATATGAACAGAAAATAAAACATACTTTAGAGGTGTAAAGGCTATAATTTTCTTATTAGACCATACAAAGGAATCTAAGTGAATACGACATCCAAGAAAGTCTTTAATTCTTATTACAAAAAATGGATTTCTATTCACAACATTCCAGTTAGGTGAACTAAAACATGTTAGAGTTCTCAATTCTCTACGATGTCTGGAGGCTTTAAGGTCGTAGGAAGAGACCAATTCTTCATAACTTTCATTTTCTTCTTGCTTGATTCCATCCTTTTTAAGAGACAATATGTTTATTTTTCTTCAAATAAAATGCATGGTCTTGTAGACACTATAAAGTAATATCCAAATGTCGTAGATGAGAACCAATGCCAGGACTATATATAATGATATTATAAAAAAAATACAATACCAATCTTTCTCAAGTAAGGAACAATAATATGTTCAGGAGCATTAATCAACCCAAAAAACACTACTAGGGACTCATAGTGTTCTAAAGGCAATTTTCCACATCTGTTGGGACCATTATGATAGTAACAAACTTTAAGATCTAATTTAGAGAATATAAAACCTCATACAGTTCATCCAACAACCCATCAATGGTTGGAATAAGAAATTTATCTATGATAGTTATGTTGTTAATTGCTTAATAATCCACACAAAAATTCCAAGTACACATGAGAAGAGAAACTACTAGAATTGTGTTGAATGAGTCCTTGATCCAACGTATTTTTAACCAAATTTTCTATTTATACTTACCTTCACTGATTTACTTTTCATAAGCAAATGAATGTGATGTTGCACACTCTCTAAAAGGTAACAAAGAATCTAGAGGTTCAAACACCTTGCCAAGTACTAAGATAAGACCTTATTAATCTTCCCATGATTAGTGAAAACTCTAACATAATTTTTTTCCTCAATCACAATCGATTGAAAACAAGTCATGCTATCATTGAGATGAAATAAATGCCTCAACTAATGACATGTAATGATTTGAGGTAAAATGGAGGTGTTACTAGACAAACACACATTGTCAAAACTTAATTTTGCAACCATTACAATCCCAACACCACATCCACACCATCAATAGCTAAGACAAAAATCATCAACAAACGATAAGCCCTAAATGGAGAAATCGATTTGAGCACATTGTCATGCACATTTTAAGTTCTCAGTATTGCCAATCATGACAATGAAGTAAACTGAAGGAATGGCATCCAAGCCCAACCTAGGCACTCTAGTTCCTTTGACAAAATTATGAGTAGAGTCGATGTCAGCTAAAATTGTGATTGTAGTGCCTAATATCGTTCCCACAACCTCAAAGTTCGCGACATTAAAGTGCCAAATAGGGCATCCAAACTAATTGCTAAAGAGTTTTGATAATCTTACTATTCCTCAATTTGTTCGGATGTTACATGATCCTCATTTTTCGTAACCATTAGCAACAAAATATTTAGGTTTACATTTGTGGCATCGGTATAACATCACATCACAATTAAAACATAACCTTTCTTCTTATAGTGACAACATTTTAGCATGCGTGAGTCTTTTAACTCGCATATAGGAACAATATCTATTTGTTTAGATATAGAATAGGATGATGTTGACAAAGGATTAGGTCTAGAATCTGGAGATAAATGCAGGGGTTTAGAAATAATAAAAGAAGGAAAGTATTGAGGTCAAAATGGAATTGGTTTATAAGAGTTCAATAAATTGAGAAAATTCTCTTCCTGCTACTTACTTAATCCAATAGCTTGCATTAGGATTTTCGACTAAAAAGATAACACCTCTCTCTTAATTTGAGGCTTAAAATTAGATATAAACTAAGAGAGAAGAAAGGAATAAGACAATTCAATGTCACTGTTAGAAAGTAATTCAAATTGAGATTGGTACTCAAGAATAGTATTTGACTAGTTTAGATAGAGCTTCTTGGTGATCTTCAAACACAACAAAATCAATTCGAGTCTTCATCTTTTTTTAAATTAAGACCAAATTCTGATACCCTACATGTACCACTATGGAACATATCGTTCAAATACAAAGGAAATCATAGCAATCCTATTCTCTTTAGCTACATAATGAGGAACTGATCATCCCTAAAAAAACTTTGATATTTTTAATTTCACATTCTTGTGAACAAAGGATAAATTTGAATAACTCATAAAAGAACCAGATGAACTACATGACACATGATTTGAATGAACCAGCTGAACTACATGACACATGATTTGATCAACAATATTGTGGTGAGCATTTTGGGAATCCATGGGCTGAGACAAATTATCATACTTCAAGTTTAAAGCAATCAAATTATAATTAAAAGTATGAAATTATTGTTCCATAAGCAACTACAAGTTTACCAACATCGTCTTCAATTTATTGACTATCTGGTACCCTCCCCTCTACCATGAATGAAATCCTCAACTACCCTCAATCCCATATCACACAAGTTCGGGCATCAATTTGTTAAGCCCAACAATATTGAGAACAATGGTTCCATAACCTGCTTCGGCTCTCAAGTCAAGGCATTCCTCGATAGATCCTCATGAGGTACGTTTAATATCTTTTGATCAACTTTTAACACTTTTCTCATGTTTGCAATTTTTTAATGCTTCTAATGATGAATGGTAGCTCGTGGACTCCTTTCATATTTGCTGCTTGATCTCCAAATCCCAATGGTAGGTGACGAGAATGCAGATGCAAGAATAAGGTATCGAAGCTCCAAGATAGGTGACAAAAAGAAGCTTTTGGTTGTAATGAGAGATAGGTTCTCATGTGTTTTTGTATTTCTCTACATGGATTTTTGTTACAATATATAGCTCGAATTTCTTATTTTTATCCTACCTGCTTGCAATTTATTTTTATTTATTTTGTAGAAAAAATCTTTCATAAAATTCATCTAGTCATCTAGAGGGGTAAACTAGAAGAATCAACCACTTATTTTCCTTTTATTAAGTTTGTGGTGATAAAAGTTGCTACTGCCCAAACACATTGTCAAAGGTCAAGGGACATGGACAAAGAATCAAACTTCATAACTGAGAACAAGAATATGGTATAGTGAGACATGTCTACTTAGATGAAAGTCTAAAGAATTTTTATCATGATCTTTCTCGTGTTCTTCTATGTCTTATAAATGTTGTCAAGTTTCACAATAAAGAAAGGCTATGGAATGCAATACCATAACATAGCTCCTGCATGTAATATGAAGTTATGATTTGTTAGTGGATGAATCCAACTTCATTTCTAAATTATAAGACATCAACAACACCAACCACAAAATGAGATCAGTAATAACGTCTTTTTTTTCATACATGAAGTAGGCAACGAATGATCACAAAGTTCTCTCATTTTCTTCGTCTAATCATACATACCACAAAGCGACGAACAAAGATTCCAAAATCCAATCTTAAGACCTAAAGCCGTAAAAAAACATATTGATTTAACCATGAAAATGGTAAAGGCAACGAATTCATATCAATTCCTTCAACTCCGAGTTTCAGGTTCACCTCTCAACGACCGCAGTCGATCCATCCACCGGTCCTTCGGCAAACGCGTCGCCCAGTCCTGAGGGGCTTCTCGAAAGGCGACCCCGCGCATTGCTTGGACCACCCTCGCGGCGTTATTTGGTGTAACACCACAAAAATGACACCTTGCATGTGGCCTAATCAATACTAGATATAGCACTTCCTTATCATTCTTTCACCTACAATAGAAATAGTTATAACATTAAGACTTGACATCAACGGAAGCTTAATAGCAATTAGCATAAAGTCATATAACTTAACTTTATTCGTAACTAGGTGCAAGATCAATCTGTCATGAGCCAGATCATCTTTCAATCCATCCATTTGATCCTTGATACGATCAATCACATGTAGGATACGTGTAGGAAAAATTCAACCCGTGAGCTTACGCCTAACATGTAAGTCATAACAATATGAATGTCACATTGTCATACTTTAGGGTTCTTTGGTACTTAGTCATTTTCAACATAATACAATGAAACACCTTAAATCACTGTTTAGCATAGCATAATCTATATGCATCAATAACAATGAGAAACAATGACATATATGACATAATCTTTATGTATCAATGTAACAATAATGATTTAGTCATTATATCTTTGACTTTAACTAATTTCATATCAATAACAATAGCAAACATGAACACTCAATACATTAAGCTTCCTAATGTTCAATATCAATAACAATGTGTATGGTATATTTTATCTTGTTTGTTGTTATTTGATAACCGAAAGTTCACCTCGTGATTTCCTTGAGTCATCCCCATATGAAGTTGTCCCCATTTAAATATGAGCCTTAATCATTTCAATAACAATTAGAATATGTGATCCATCAATAATGATAGCAATATGGTTCCTTGAACCATTTATCCAACAATCATTAAATGACAATCCTATATTCTAAAAAAAATGACAATCCTATATTCAATTCAATCAATTTATATGAACCTTTAACAATGATTGGAGGGTGGGTATATCATGGTTGTCAATGGTTAGTTAAATCATGGGATGCCTTGCCTGTGGACTCTGTGCGAAGTAATCCACCAATTCACACGTTTGGGTGAATACAATATGAGGACACTCTATCCCTCAATTTGACAGATGTCCCAATCTCACTCCAGTATGTCAATTCAATCAATCAATACATCAATACATTATCAAATTAACCTATTATGGCTGAGCATGTAATATGTTACTAGGTTTTCAATCAATTAACTCAATAATAAAAGAAATATAATATTTTTTATCGATTCTGGGGTCAGGTCGATCGATCGACTCACCATTTGGTCGTCATCCGACATGAAGATCGGCCAAACCCTGTTTGACCGACTTGTAGGAAAGCATTCGACCAACACAGGATTGATCGAACCTTTAACTCCCTTGCCTGATAGCCAGTCGACCGACTTGCGTGATTTTCATAAAACGAATATGTGATTCCTAGGGGTTTCTCTAATTTATCGATATCGGTCAATACATCAATCAATTTGATAATTCAGTAAAATATCATGCTCAATACAATAGTCATTTCAATACAATAACCATAAGATCAATCTAACATATATATATATATATATATATATATATATATATATTTGTATATATATATATATGTATATATATGTGTGTGTGTGTGTGTCCTAATTTCAATGTATCATAACAACGATTCATAAAGCAATTAACTCATCATATAATTCATGGACTATAATTATGCTTTCAAGAAAGAGTCTTAATAACCTCCTAGAATCACATATACTTGTTATCCAGATGATTTCTTAGCAATAATAGCTTCAATTACCAAACATTTAGGCATATATCACATAGCAATATCAATTCAAAATGTATCACAACTTGACAACTCATAAACCCA
Source organism: Pontederia paniculata (assembly GCA_001647135.1). NCBI lineage: Eukaryota > Viridiplantae > Streptophyta > Magnoliopsida > Commelinales > Pontederiaceae > Pontederia > Pontederia paniculata. The sequence goes on along the minus strand of LTAE01002057.1, from coordinate 22,064 downwards.
AAATTCGTAACTTCATTTATACAATTCCAAAGCATATGAAGCTAACTACATTTGAAATTACATTCAAGCATCTATCTACATCTTAAATATCCACTTATAATCATGCTTTTCTAATTTGCTAGATATTTTACAAAATGATCTTCATATGGTTCGGAACAGATTGATAGTGTCTCGATATTTTGATCATAACCTTTTCTAATATAACTCAGATTGAGATGAAATAAAATAAATTTCTTTACAAACTAAACTTCAATATCTACGTTTTGATATATTATACACAATTTTTGAACATCTGTAGCCTAGTTAAAATAATATCTAAACATAAGCTACGAATTCTAGACAAATTATAATATGTTACATCTTAAAATAATCATAACAATTCTTATGAACTCATAATCTTCTAGACATAGCAATAAAAATTATCCTAATTCATTATCAATTTCATAATAATTAGGTAAGAGAGATTATGATATCCTCTTACATATATTGATCATAGCTTCTTTCTTTTCTAATCACAAGAGCTTCATCATCTTCTCGATATGTTGCATCGAGCTATCTTCCCTCACAAACCTCTACTCAGGTTGCTGCCATAGCTCCTCATAACCACTTAGTGTTGGATCAAAAGAGAAGAAAACACAATAAAAATGGTCGCACCTCATTTTATTTCTTCAAGGGACGAATTCAACAAGGTGGGGACTGATAAGTGAGTGTTTTATTTTTTGGTTGGACACTTTTGAGGTCTTTTAAGTGTGCATATGGATCCCACTCATTTCAAATTATTACGTCCGGCGTCAACTGCGTGTTCCTCCGGCTCAAGTCGTCCCTGGAAGCCCTCAGTATGGATCCGCTCCCTCGTCCGCTCCACCTCTTCCTCGTCCTCTTCCACTGCAATCACTTGAGGGTCGCCGACACCACCTGCGTCAAGATCTAAAGAGGCAAAGCCGTTCTCCTCGTAGTGATAGAAAAATCCGTTGGTCGGGATCCGATTGGAGCCCCCGGCAACATCGTCGGAAGAGGCCGCAGCTTTATCGTGGGTGTCGTCTTTGTCATCGGAGGAGTGGGAGCTGGGATGGTAGTGAGCGTCGTAGCCGGCGGAATCGAAGGCCTCATCATCGCCGTCAGAACCATCTTCCTGGTGATGGAGGCCATTGGAATTGGACATGCACCGCGAATCAGAGATGAGCCAAGGAACCCCTTTTCAAGTGAGGGGATTAAATTTTATACTTGGAACGTGTTTGGATACGAAGTAAAAACTTTGGAATAAGCAAATACGTATTTTTTTTATACTTTGTTGGAAAAATAAGTTTCACTCTTCGGATGCTTTTTAACGGGATAAAAAAAACAACATTTCTAATGTTTAAATACGTTGCAAAAAAAAAAAAGAATAAATCGATCAGAGCTCCGAAATTTTGCAGAATTCTGGCTATGTGTGAAGTGAAGGAAAAAGTAGCCAATTCACTCACATGATAGCCACTTTCTAATTAGCCATTTACTCGCATGATATATTATTTTAAATTTAATGTAGAGCTTCAAAAGATAGACAAAACTTTTATTAAAAAAGTTAACAAGTTTTACCAATATTTTTTGTTATTTGAGAACTTTCACAATGATAGATGTTTTATAATAATTTTATTTTATAGTTTAAAAGCAAATTAATTCTAAAATTTTTTTATAATTTTACCCAATAATATAAAAACGTGTACCAAGAATTTATTTTTTAATCTATTTTAATTCTTAAGACACCTTAAAGTGCTTTATAATCATTCTAATTTTTGTAAATCATCCAAAAAAAGCCTTAGATGTAGAAACAAAATAAATTCTAGACTTGTCGAAGAGAAAGCCCCAAATCTCATGGAAAGCTTATTATATTATTTATTACTTTTTTATTCTTGGAAAGCTTTCCAACCTTCCATGAAACACCATCTTGAAAAAAATTACATGAGTTTGAAAATACAAATATTGCACTTTCTGAAAAGTGCAATACTATATAATTTAAACAGGGTCTTAATAGTGAAACGGAGAGAAATGGTTTAAAGACAGATTAGGACCTTAAAAAAGAAATATTACCAAACTAATAAATAATAACAAATTAAAAAGTAGTAAATCTTGATCTTATTTATCTCAAAATAAATATATGAACTAGTAAAGAAATATTCTTTTAGTCTAGATCTGTAGGTGTCTAATTGAGTGCACACAAGAGAGTAAAACAACAAATTAATCATTTTCCAAACTGAATGTGTCGTCAACGTATAATCTCATTAGTTAATTATAATAACAAAACTTAATTACTTAGCCAAACTTAGATGTAACTCTATAATAAGTTCGATCGATGTTAAAATAAAGTGTATTACTACTTGTTCACTAAATATGTATATATGATTTAAATATGAAGATGAGAAATGCATAGTATCTTGTTCAACGGAAGAGTTTTTTTTAAAAGAATTCCATTAATTCAATGGTATTCTATTTGTTTAATCTTATGATCTACATAATATGTTTGATCAATCAAGTAATCTAGAAACACGTCAAGTTAAAATCATAGATCAATCTCGGGGTTCCATTTACCTCTAATATTGTTTATTGAAAGCCTCTCATGCAGAACATTATTCGATCCAATAAGTTATTCTCTTGAGTTTGCAATCAAAATTTCCGTTTCTTCGTATGTCATGTTATTAGAAAGCGTGGAGTTCTAATATTTTATAATGCTAAATTAAATGAGTTAATTGTCTTGTCCAAAAGCTTAAGATCCAACTCAGCACATAAGAAACTATTTTTTCAAAGACGAGCATATTCCAATAGTTTAATTTTTCAGAAAAAAAATCATTATATTTATATTAATAATTGATAAGATGGTACGAATTTTTTATCATAAAATAAAATATAAACATTCATATTATCAAATAACGATTCAAATGATGTGCATTGTGGTTCTCAAAGCAGGAACTTTACGTAGGTACACATCATATACTCTCTAAACAAGTCAACTGCAGATATCAATTTTAGCTCAAGTCATTATCATATTTACTGATGAAAAGAAAAATTATATAGATGCAGAACCTTTAAATAACCGTGGACATAAATCAGGATGCTGGTTTCATCAGCTGAGGAAATGAACAGCTGCAGACGGTCTGGGAGTCTGAAACCAGAAAGCAAAATTGGTCTGCCTCTCTCAAGATTGCCTCCTACTGTCATTCATCCAATGGAAAAAGGATGAAAGAGCATCCGGGGCTTCCATCCCCTCATTAATCCAGTATAACCATCACGTTGAGCTGCTAGAGAATCTTTCACAACCGCAAACACCCTGCTCAATAGGATAAGTATTTGACTCTTTAAAATTGAAGTGGCAAAAGAATTGTACAAAATGTTGCTGAAAATGATCAAAGGGCATAATTGTTTTTTTGAGAGGGTAAAGGATGAGAGTCAGATGCACTGATCCATTTTTATTCATAATAAAAGTATTAAATCAATGTGATTACAAAGATATAAGTTATCTCGCCGATCACTCTCTCATTATGGACCTAGCCAATGATACAATATTTTCGTTGACATAACAATAGTAATAATGCTGATATCGGAGAGCTCTAAGTAACACAGATCATTGCCTCAAGAAATCAAATTCTCATCAACTATAGCAACCCTTATGCTTAGAACAAAAATGTTTATCTCACAACCAAAATCTAGACATGATTGTAAATTTAACTACGACTGCTATACATTAATCCTTTCAATGTGATATAGCCTCCTACTAGAATAACATACCAAAGGCTAGAGCAATATCAGGTTGCAAGAAAAAGACTGAGCAGATACTTTGCTTTTCAAGTTATCAGGTAAATTACGCGAACGGTCATCCAATATTACCCTCATTTTCGTTGCGGTCACTAAACTTCATCTTATAACAAGAAGGTCATCCAACTTGGAAAATCTTTCAAGCGCGGTCACAATGACCGGTTACCGCTGGTTTCCAAGTGAATCCGCTTATGTGGCGGCCACAGAAGAAAGTTCTCTCTCCTCCACGTCGATCAATATTATTTTAATCTTATTTTATCTTTCATACATGGCAAAATAACTTAATTTTTCTCTTTCCCCAAGCTGATCCGCATTTCACCGTGTGTTAACCCTACCCTCTATTTAACCCTGACACCGTTGTCTACTGCAATCTCCGGCGACGATGACTTTCTTCAAGCTTCGAGCTCCTCGTCGTTAGTGATCGTCCTGGTCGAAGTGGATCTTCTTTTCCTTCGAGGTATGCAAGCTTCTCTACTCCAGTTATTAGTCACCCTCGCTCATCTTGATTCTCCCTCTTCTAGTCTTCGACGGTCTTCGTCATCCTCTTTTCTCGTGTCGCCTCTCGTCGTCCACGCTTTCAGTGATTATACCTAAACCCTAAACCTACATTTTTGTTTTCCCAGATTTTTTAACACTACGAAATTGCAGCAACCCTACGCTTACACAATGTCATCGAGGACTCCCATTAGAAGATGTGATTGCGGAGAAGCGATGATAATAACATCTTGGACTCATAATAACCCTGGTCGATTATTTTATGGTTGCTCAAATTTTGGCGTGAGTTCATATGTTTTATATTTTGTTCAAAATGATGTGTTACTTTTTCTAATTTATGAATTTTCGTAGGGGAATCTATCATGTGATTACTTTGACTGGTTAGATCCACCCTTTGATGCAAGAAGTAAGATGATGATTAACGGATTATTGCATCGGATTGATAAGTTGGACACAACAACTGAAGTTGAGAAGGAAAGAAATCAGAGATTGGAGGCAGAACTTGAAGTCGAAAGAGAAAATATTAGAAGATTGATTGCAGACATTGAATATGAGAGGAAAAAGAATTATGGATGGTTTAGGAAAATGCATATAGTTTGTGTAATTGGTAGCATTACTTTGTATACAACAAAGTAAATGTATATCAATCAAAAGATGTTTGTGTAATTCGTAGTAGGCATGCAAAATGTCTGTGTACTTCTTATTAGGTGGATCTATCTATGGATTGAATGACATTTTGTTGATGTAATACTTATTAAATGAATCTATGGATCTCTCTTGTTTTGAATGTGATTGAATTAAAACAACTTTGTTGTGTAGATCAAGCAAATCCATGATGTCCGTTTGCGAAAAAAATTCACAAAGCTCTTTGAGAAAAGGTCATCCAACTTTGACTCGTTCATGAAGCGGTCACCGAACTTAGACAATATAACAAAAGAGTCATCCAACTTAGACAACATAACCGAAGAATCACTTAACTTATACAATATAACAAAAGAATCATCCAACTTAGACAATATAACAAAAGATTCATTTAACAAAAGACATTCCTTTGTGGTCATCCAACTTAGATAACATAACAAAAGAGTTATCCAACTTAGATAATACAACAAAAGAGTCATTTAACTTACATAATACAATAAATCAGTCATCCAACTTAGACAGTATAATAAAAGAGTCATCCAACTTAGACAATATAACAAAAGACATCATGCCCTTTTGTGGATTTTTTCTTCTTCTTCTTGTTATGCTGCACGTTTGATTTAGATGGTCCAGCTTGAGTGACAGTTGGTTGAGAAGGCTGAGATGAAGTACAAGCATCATTCTTCTTCTTCCTTCTGTACTGTATGAAAACTTTCGAAGTTGTTTGTGTTTGCTGAGAAGGAGAAGGGTCTATTGAACCATGTGAAGGTGTTGAATGTTCACTTTTATTCGCCTACAAAAAATGAAAGTTTGTTGTTAGCATGTCATTAACTAAAAATGTAATGTATCTAATTACATACATGATATCTCTTATTATGTCCAGTGCTTCCACATTGGCTACACATCATTTAACCCTTCCCTTTCTACTCAATTTTCCTTTAGAAGTCCAACTCTTCAGCTTATTTTCTTATTTTCTTTTGTTTCCTTCCCTTTTGTTTGTGCAGAAATGGAGGAGGATTATAGGGGTGGGTTCATCAACTATCGGCTATTGCTCTCTTCCATTCAACAGTGCTATGATATGATCATAAATTTTGATATATGTCTTTGTCCAGTAGCACTTGTCAACATATAGGTTGGGATCCTCATTATTCCCGTGAATGCTAGCAATGTCATGAACACAAGGAATTCTTGTTAACTGCTATCTTCGACAACTACACGTTCTCACATACATATCTACCACATATTATGCACCCTCATAATTAACTTGCGCTTGCGGGCCACCTGAATATGTCGGTTCCCACATAATCGACCACTCTTTCAAATCGTCTAACTTGTTGCTGATTTTTGGACAAATATGCCAACATTCTTTTTCATTGCTGATTTCTTCTTCCACAACCGTGTCATTAACTTGGTGCGGATTATTTCCATCATTGTTATGATCGGCTTGTCCCTAGCATTAATAATGTATTTGTTGAAACATTCTGACATATTATTCAGCAACACATCACATTTTGGAACTTCAGAGAAGCAGACCCTACTCCAACTTGTGCATCCCCTCTCTCAAACCCATTCTCTAACATCTGGAGACTTCTTTTCCAATTCATCTAAATAAAATTGCAGCCTCTCTAGAACTGAAGCCCTAGCAATGTCCCACAATAATTCTTTTAACTCTTGACTTCTGAACCTCGTATCCCTAAAATTCCTCCACAGGTGTCTCACACACATTCTGTGTTCAGCTAAAGGATACACATTTTTCACACTATTGACCAACCCCTGCACATAAGCATAATATGCCAAAAACAAAAATTAGTCCACATTGAATGATAATTAAGCACACAGACATATAAAATACATAAATATACCTTATGCCTGTCACTCATAAAAGTCTATCCGCGACCATTGTTCAGCTCCAAATCATTCCCTAGGCTCTCTAGGAACCAAGTCCAAGTGACGTTGCTCTCATTCTCAACATAAGCAAACACCAAAAGGAATAAACAATCATTTGCATCAATGCCTATAGCAGTAAGTAGTTGACCACTATAATCACCTTTCAAAAAACAACCATCAAAAAAGACAATAGGCCTACAACCACTTTTAAAGCCGTCAGACAATGCCTTTAAGCAAATATATATTCCTTTCCACTGAAGGTCTTCAAAAAGACCTACCACTGTACTTCCCGGATTGATCCTCAATAATGTAGCACGATACCTATATAAAAGTTTATATTGTTTTGCAGCATCACCATGAATTTTCTTTAATTCAGCCTCTTTGGTCCTCCAAGCCTTCATTTTACTTATTGTGTAAGAAATTTCTCTCTTAACCTGATCAATCAGCCCTTGAAGTTCCCATCCAGGTGCACTACGAAAATCAGACTCATACTTTTCAATTAACATTTTTTATGTCAAATGAAAATTTTTGAACACCTTTGGGCAGTTTTGAGTCAACTATAGTGACTTGACAGTCCAAGCCGTATCTTCTGGGTCTGTTAGGTTTCTTGGGGAAGCCATCACCCTCCATACACATTTATTTACACACATTTTGATGACCCTCTTCTTGTCATTCCATGGGAAATGTACTTAATATATGTTTGTGATCCCATAGAACTTGCAGGCCTCTATAAACTCACTCGTCCCTGAAAATCATTCCTATCTCAAACTTTGGGTCCTTCCTATCTCTCTGAGCACTAAAAGCAGGTGCTCTTGGCCTCTTACTTCCTTCATTGTTTGTATCAGAAGCTATGTAGAAATCTTTTGAGCCTTCGTACTGTGAATCATCCTCATAGTTGGCTGCTTGAGATATGACATGAGAATCATCCTAAGCTTGATTCCTGGCTGAAGCTAGTTGTGCTCCTTCATGGGTAGAAGGCTCTCGAGAACATTCTGGTCTCTCTCCAAGTTCTGGTTCAGCCCCCACACAACCTGGTGGTGGCCATACATACTCTGACAAATCTGGCCCATGTAACTCATCCTCATCTTCATCATCCGGCACACTATCCCCTAAGTCTTCATCACCATAATAACTCTCTCTTGTATTCTGAAGTGTCTCTTGCAAATCATCATCACCCTCAACAACATTATTATCTTCATCGTGTATTGAATCACCATCTTCATTATCAATCTCAGGTTCAACAACTCTATTATGCAGTAAACATGTGATATTTCTTTTTCGTATCATCCACTTGTTGTGGCAGAAGTTCCACTTGTTGTGGCAGCTCTATCCTCCTTATCACATTTATCCTCCTTATCCAAAATTTCTTCAATCACCACCCCAACATTCCTAGGATTTGGTTTGCATAGGTGATGATACATTTCCTCCAAATCCTTCTTATTTATGTCCATCTGCCAAAAATTTTGAACCTTCAATACACATCTCTAGAACACAAGGGTCATTGTTCAATATCTTCAACCCTGTCATCCAATCCTTTCCTGCTTCTATCCAAATATAACTGACAAGTCCTTCCACACCAATAGACTCCACCATGTGGTCAATTTCATATAGAGACATGAAATCATGATCAACATTTATGAATGTCTCAACATCACCATTATGATACCCATATTCTCCCTTTACTCCATTGAAATGGATATGTGGAGTGAATAGACCTTCTTCTAAAAAAAATCAACACAAAAAAATTAAGGTGCTCCCAAGAAGTATATGATAAATGTTACAATTATGAATAATTAAGGTGCTTCAAAGAAAGAAATATTAGAAATTACTCATTTTATGTGATGATTTTGGAGATTAATCAGTGAACCTATTTCCAAAACACTGGTTAAAACACATGATGAAAATTTGACAGAAATATTCTTAACAACAATATAAGGCAAAAATTACACCAACAGTCATTGAACTTTGATAACTTCACATCGCGTTTCACTAAACTACTGGAATTTCAAAAAGAGATGACAGACAAAAGGATTTTTCTTCGCAAATTAACAAAAAGAGATAACAGACAAACTAAAATTTTCTTCACAACAATTTAGGGTAACAAAAATCACTATTTTGGTTAACAAAAATCTAGGGTTAACACAAATTAATCACTGTTTAGAGTATGAAAATAAAGGGTTAACAAAAAATATTCAATATTTAGGGTACCAAAATCTAGGGTTTAACACAATAAACAATGTTGTTACTGCTTAGGGTTTTGTGTATATGCATACCTTCGAGCGGAGAGTGGTGGCGAGGATGAACGAGAAATCGATCAGTGAGATTATATTGTCGACCGGAGAGGACGAACGAAGAAGACGTCGAGCAGGAGAGTGGTGGCGATGATGAACGATGACGACGAGTGAGAGATCAAATCACGAACAGGGACGACAAATTAGGAAGAAGATGAACTATCACCGGCAATGATGAATGGCGAACGACGAACTATCAACGACAATGATGAAGGCCGATGGTGACGAAGAGAGGCGAAATGGGGACCAGGTTACAAAAAGTTACGGGGAAATGGGGACCAGCGGGGGCGGGTTAATTGATATTTTTTACACGTAGGAAAGAGAAACAATATTTAAATAATATCGTCGACGTGGAGGAGAGGAGAGATAATATGCTACCGTGACCGCCAAATAAGCGGGACTATTGGAAAATCGGCGGTAGTCGATCATAATGACTGTGCTTGAAAGTTTTTCCAAGTCGGATGACCTTCCTGTTACAAAATGAAGTTCGGTGATTGCAACGTAAATGAGTCAAAGTTGGATGACCGTTTGTCAATTTTTTCCCAAGTTATCAGGGTGCGAGCACAACAGTGAAAAAAATGTAATACATTGCATGTTTAAATGAGAGCCATAAGAATACTCGAACTCGAGGCATGTATAAATGCTCTAGAGGCAAAATATCTGAGTAGCCAAGGAATATAATGAACAAAATGACAAACATGAGTTATAGAATGTACACGAGCAATCAAGTACAGTACATGCTATCCGTCCAGCTTAGGATTATGTTGAGAAAGTGAAATTTTATGTGTTGAACACGTCACTAAAGTGGATATTCTTTTGAAAGGACTATATCGAAAATGTCACTACTTCATAATCCATATGAGTATTATCCTCTGTATTTCAAAGCAAGGTTTCTTTTCCAAAATAATGTCATGCTTATCTCTACTGTCATCTTTCTTTCTTTGTCTTCTCAAATTCAACTCATTTTGAAAGTTTTAATGCCCAGTATGTTCTCATGGGAGCTTGATAAATATTCATGTTGCAGTTTCCAGTATCTGGTAACTTTATTCCTCCCTCTAGTAAGGAAACAAAGAAAAAGAAAACATAGTCATCTCATCTGGATATAGGATTAGTTGAGCATCATCCTAATGAAACTGGCCACGAATCGCATCAATGAATAAGCTAAAACATAAATGGATCGGACATATCTTCCGCAACAGATAGATTTAATGGATATAAAACCCTGTTAACTACACCTGAATTTCATCATGATGTTTCTCAAAATCCTTTGGAGCCCTTAAAGCTATGGATCTTATTGAAACATGTAATATATCATTAGTCTTACACGAGAAAATAATAATCTAATTTCACCAAGCTTCTGTTGTATCGGCATACCAGTAAATATGGCCTATGAATATAACTAAATATCATGTTTGCAGATGAAGTCATGTGATGATTAGAATATTATCCAAGTTGTCAACAATACAAAAGAATCTGCTTCACGTAATATATCCCATTAGACCTAAAAGCATATCAAGTTGCCATACTTGAAACTAGTTCAGGAATGAACCTCATAGCTACTAGTGAAGAATAATCCACTTGTTTAAGGATAGTCCATCGATCTACTGGCCTATCTTTTATTATTGTCCAACTATTACTCAGGACTAATTTATGTCCAGCCACATTAAGAATCATATAGAAACAATGCTAATTGTCATGTTGTGGAAATTTATATCAAACTGAATCACATAATATTTCAACGATCCTTTGGGCTTTGCATAAAGACTGTCCAAAAGTCACCTAAGCTAGCATCTAAAATGGCAGGATTAGCCCTAAATGTTTAGAATGTGAATGGCATATGTTATTGTGAACCATTGAATAGTCCAAGAAGAAATGTTTAATAGGAAAACCTATCATGGAAAGAACCTACGGGAGTTCAAAATAAGCAAAAGAAAACAAGTTGCATTAAAGTCTGTCATTCAGATTTGGCAGACAAGATCCCGACATCAAAGTGTGACTATCTAAAGGGCATCGAGCTACATCGTTTGCTTTTCTATAGTTCATTTGACTTCAAGTGAAGTGTATTTTAGAGAAGAAAGATGTTATATTGTAGGTAAAGCGAAGAATTTGATGAAAAGATTGTTGGGTTGAAGTGGGGCGGGGTGGAGGAGGGGATGTGTACTATAATAATACTTTGTAATCTCAACATGTAACATAAAAGAATTGTTGTGAAAAAAATTAATGAAATGAAACAAAATGGAATGCCATCGCGGCTTCTGCTTCCTAGGTAAACACTGTTACAGGCCAAGACAAGAAGGATGGTCAACAACAGGACACCTTGGTCTCCTTTGTAATATCATGCTAGAGTTTTTTCCTTTTCTTGGAGGGATGCTATAGTTGTTTTCTCAATATGGACAATAGGATTCACTAAAGAGAGATGCTTCGACGCCGCGATGGGGAGAAAAGGGAAAACGCTCGCCTGAGGCGCGCCGACGCCGCCGGGCACAGGCAGCTTGCCGCGGTAGGTGATGAGTATTTCTCCGCTGCCTACCCCACGCTACCTGGTGTCCGTCCCGGTGCGGTGGCATCTAGGGCACATCCACCTTCTCCCTCCTCTCCGGCGAACCTCCCCTTCGATCTTCTCACCTAGGGCACCCGCACCTTCTCCTCACCCTCTCCCCCTACGACTCCCCTTCCCTCTTATCCTCCCTCCTCTCCCGTCTCTGGCATGAGGGGAATACTTCGTCGACTAGGGGATGGCTGGCTGAGCTACGTAAGGCCTCGTCGTCGACAGAGTGGAAGCAACATCCTCTGCTTCAAATGCCGCGGCCGTGGACACATCGCCAAGGACCGCCTGAAGCCAGAGAGGTGCATTAGATGCGGCCGGAACGGCCACCGCCAAGTGAACTGCTCCATCCCACCGTCGAAAAATTTGCCGGAAGCAGTAGGGATGGGGAAACGAGCGCCACAACCGCACATTGCACATCGCGCACCGGAAGCAACAGAGATGGGGAGACGAGCGCCACAACCGCACACTGCACAGCGCGTGCAGGCGCCTATAACGTCGATCCCCTGGTCCCCCTTTGTCCAACATAACATGGAATTTCTTCGGGCATGTTTGGTCGGAGAAGCATCCTGCGAATTGTTGTCCGCTGCACCAGTGGGAGAGGCGATTATATAGGAGGTGGGCACGAGGGCCCCTTTTTATGTATCGCCTATTGCTGGATGCCTATTCCTTCTATGCCTTCAACCAGGACAACCATTCCCGACGGAGCTTCCATTAATGCCGTCGGGATCCATCTCCTAGCGTCTATGGAAGGAGACAGATGGAGTGACGCCGATACTTCCACCAACTTCAAACACACGCCTTGTCGCCGTACAACGAATTCCCCTGCATCTCATGTGCACGAACATTGTAGCTGCGGTTGTTGCGCCCTTCAGCAGGTTCATCTCAGTTAATATTCCGACGGTGGGGTCGCCGGATATGTCAACGGTGGTGACTGCCGTAACACCATCCCCAGGGTCACATTTGCTGCCAACTATAATCCTCCGAGCTGGCACGTATCACTTCCTGATACATGTCCAGGCACTACCATCGCCACCTAAACAATCCTGGGCCGACATAACAGCCGACATCCACCCCAAAGAACCACGTGAGGCACACGCGTCAACCACTACGAAGCCCATCCAGACCGCATCGACAACTACTATGGGGCTCGTTTGTGTCCACTCATCAGCATCCGACACCCTCAACCACCACACTCAACCCTCTCATCCAAGCAGCGCCTTGACCAGTCCAAATCTGCCCCATCACGTGCCCGAACGGCCCCAACCGGAACCCAAGTCGCCCCCTTCCTTCCTCCATAAGACCGACAAGAGCCAGACCCTCTCGCAAAGCCCAGGGCTTCATTCTTGCACGATCAGCGAGACAAGGCCAGAACAGACCTTCCCCTACCCAGAGGAGACCCAATACACCCCCTCCCTTCCCTCCCTCACTACAGCATCACCATCTTCTCAGTGCATCACAACATCATCACCTGTCCACCCTGAACCACCCCACCTCAAGTCGTCTACGCCCATAGCAGCCACCGACCATACCACCACTCTACCAGCATCAGCCACCACCCAACCCCCTTCACCATCGCTGAGCATATGCTACTCTCGTCGCTCCCGGAGGTCGGCGACACGAGCAGCAAACACACCAGTGGCTCAGGAGTCGGCAACACATCATCTCTTGCGAAGTCGACCTAACGCGAAGGTACTAGAGACAACAGCAGCCTCTTGCATTAAGTCCATGTCACGCGGCGGGGTCTGCATGCGGTCCATGGCTCGGGACACCCACCCCTCTTCCCAATGAAGGTCCTCACATGGAACGTGAGGGGGCTCCGCGAGGCGGAGCAGAGAAGGACCTTGGGACGTTTATATTCGTTCCTAGGGTGCGACGCACAGACGTGGAGGACATTTTGGGAGGAACTTAGAGAAGTCAGGGCCCGCTTCCCAACATCATGGTGGCTTATAGGAGGCGACTTCAATGTCACCCTCCAAGTTGATGATAGACCTATTCCTCGCAGGGGGAGAGACACCGGAGTCGAGGCCTTCTGAGATTTCATCGAGGCAGAGGAATTGATAGACTTTCCAGCTACCAATTGCAGGTTTACCTGGAGGAGCACAGCGAGACCTACAGCTAGGTCCCGTCTCGACAAGTTCTTATGCTCAATGGACTTGGCGGAGGCTCATCACCTAGCGAAGGTCCGCGCGATGGAGAGACCATTTTGAGATCACACTCCACTCCTATGGAGATCTAATGAGGGGGAGCGCCTGAACACATACTTCAAGTTCGAGCGCTCTTGGCTATTGGAGGAAGGATTTTGAGACCTCCTACTAGCGCAGTGAACTTCCTTCTCGCCATCGCCTACAACAGCCAGCACAATCTCTTCGCGGCTCGCCCAACTGCGCGACTTCTTATGCCAGCACCGCTCATAGATTCATAAGGGAGAGATGGCGGACTGATGCGCTGGCTGTGATTGCACACTTGGACCAATTGGAGGACATTTGGGAGCTGACCTCGACGGGCCATGGAGAGGAGGCAACACCAGGATATTATCCTCCTTGAGGACAAGAAAACTGAGATCTAGTGGAGACAACGCTCTCGTCAGGTGTGGCTTTGCGAGGGGATGCCAACACCCGATTCTTCCATATGCAGGCGAGCTGCTGCCGCCGCCAAAATAAGATTGATCGCCTGACTATCAATGGAGTGGAGGTATCAGGTCACACCCGGATTGGCAGCAGGATTGCGGAGCACTACCGAACCTTCTCACGAAGAAGACCATCCATGGGCTGGCGGTGGAATGATCCTGACATCCCACGCATTTCAGATGCCCAAGCCACCACACTCACGAGGCCTATCCACGAGGCGGAAGTGCTGCAATCCCTGAAGGACTCAATGGAGATGGTGTAGCTGGTCCCGACGACTTTCCAATATTCTATTACCGAGAGTTTTGGCCTATGTTGCGGCAGGACGTGATGGCAATTGTCGATGAGTTATGTGAAAAATCATGGATTTGAGCACCTTCTCTTCTTTCTCCTTTCGAAGCGCACACCAACTGAAGACTTAGGGGACTTCCGGTCGATCGCCTTATCTAATGCCATCTACCTCATTGTGGCTCGGGTCTTGGCAAATCGGCTAGGTGAGGTCTTGGACGACATCATCCACCCTGCACAGGGTGCCTTCATCGTGGGTCGATCTATCACCGATAACTTTACCATAGCCACGGAGATCGCGGCGGCCTGGAGACGTTCATCTACCTAGGGCATCCTATGGAAGGTGGACTTCTCCAAAGCTTATGATTCTCTCACATGGTCTTTTATTTGGCATTCTTTGCATAGCCTCCTTTTCAGTATTGATCAATGGGCGACCAACTAGGGGTGGGTCCAGCCGCAGAGGGGCGTCCACCAGGGTTGCCCCCTGCCCCAATGCTCTTTGTTATCGCGGTGGATGCCCTGGCATGATGCACATATGCAGCATGCAGCTCGGGCATTTTCTCGGGTTTCCTCATTGGGCCAGATCGACGAGCCACCGTCCCTCTGCTTCAGTATGCAGACGGTACCATTTTCTTTATCCAGGGATCGACTCAGGAAGCACGCCGAGTGACTATCTTGGTGGAACTTTTTGGCGCCATATCAAAGATGGTGATCAACCATTCCAAGTCCACCTTTATACCTTTCGGGATGGATACAAACATGATAGATTCCTACGAGATGGAGCTACACACGTCCACCAGATCACTCCCGATTATCTACCTCGGCCTTCCCCTCTCTGATAGGTCGGTGGGCACCAGGTCATGGGATACAGTGATTGAGCGCATTGAGGCTAGGTTTCATGACTGGAGCTCCATGTTACTATCACGTGTTGGCGGCCTAGTGTTGCTCAGATCAGTTCTCTCCTCACTCCCCACCTATTATATGGTTGTCCTGCATACGCCGGAGAAGGTACTTGTGCGCATTGATCAGCTCAGACGGAGGTTCTTGTGGCAGGGCAGCAGTCAGTCTGGCAGGGGCATACATTTGGTATCATGGGAGGAAGTCTGCCGCCAATCACTGATGGCGGCTTGGGAGTTCGAAACCTTCGTGCCATGAACCAAGCCCTTCTCACTAAGTGGATTAGCCACATTATGGGTCCACAAACAGACCTCTGGTGCTCAGTGATCTTCGCATACTATGGACGCGAGCTCCACTGGGACTCTAGATCGCAGGCAATACGCGAAGCCTCATCATTCTGGCGTAGCATGCTGAGGGTCATGCCACTAGTCAGAGGTTTCTTTTCGGCCGCATTAGGATCAAGGGATGCATTCTCTTTTTGGGACCATGAGTGGGCCTCTACACCTACGCTAGCTGCGACGTTCCCTCGCTTGACCTCCCTAGCGACACATAGAGGGGCCTCAGTGGCAGCCTACTGGTCCCGCCCAAAACCTAGTCATCAATGATGTTGGACACCAATCTTTCGGCACCCACCCAGAGATGCACCTTCAAACCAGACAGCGCAAGAGGTGATGGACGGATATGGATAGGGGGACCTTCTTAGTCTGTGAGGCATACAACCACCTTCTCCCAGAGGGAGGGACAAGGAATCTATACTTCCTAGCCGATTGCAGGATACTCTGGAGGACTCACACGCCCCTTAAAGTCAGAATCCTTGCTTGGCTTCTCAGGCGCGATCAGGTTCTCACCAAGATATACCGCACGCGGTGGGCTCCTGGGTCGGACACTACATGTGCATTATGTGAGAGTGGCATAGAGGATGCCAACCACCTATTCTTCGAGTGCAGGACTGCACANCAGGTTCTCACCAAGATATACCGCACGCGGTGGGCTCCTGGGTCGGACACTACATGTGCATTATGTGAGAGTGGCATAGAGGATGCCAACCACCTATTCTTCGAGTGCAGGACTGCACATGAGGTTTGGACGCAACTAGGCATAGCAGGCGTAGACCCACGATCCCTCGACTCCTTTTGGTCGACATATCGGGCAGCTGGGAGGAGAGGCACATCGCAGCATTGGCGGGGCACGCCTCTAGCAGTGTTCTGGGCCATTTGGATTCAACGCAACAACACGATCTTCAGGGGCGAAAGATGTCATATCCGTTTTTTGTCTAGAGAATGGGGGGATTCATTGTCCCCCACCTCTAGAGTTCGATCATTTTCATTTGTAAATTCGTGACATTTCACATATCTATATACATATACATGGATGATTAGACAACACTAGCCATCCTTTTGCCCGTAAAAAAAAATACGATCAATATTTTTGACATAATATTGTATAGTTATTCCCTTTTGAGTGGATATTCATTCCATAACCACCTAGACTAGTAAAAAATTAACCCACTTTTAGCTGGTTTAACCCACTTCAGGATGGTTTCAAACCGAACGAAACAAATGCCAAATCACGATTGACCCGATTGAATGAGCCAGTTTGGTTCTAATAACATAGAACATTATGCATTAATCTAATGTCAGTCTATTGCTTTGTATTATAAGTTAACTAAATTTTATTATGATCAACATTAAATTTTAACGATTTGGTTCATTAGTTCAAATCATTATAATATTTCTAATCATCATATTGAGCTTACTATTATGCATTAATACATCAGACACAAATTTATCATATTTTCACACCATTTGAAAATAAGCTCGTCCAGATGCACGCTGAAATGAGGTTCAATATTAGGAGAGTCAACTTTTTACATTTTTTTAATTTTAAAATTTTACTTCGAGATTAGTAAATTAGTGGATAAAATTATCCACATCGATATTAACTTGTGATATACGAATCATCTTAAAAAAAACTTACGAGTGTCATGTACAAATGACCACCTCACCAAGTAGTCGACCTACATGTTATGACGAAAATTCCCTTGAGAAAAATCATATAAATACTTTTTATTATAAGATGTGAAGGATAATTCTTAATAGCGAAGATTGCTAAAGCATTTGTTTCATCTGAAGAGTTATGACTTTCTGACAATAAATCAGATTCCTTTATTTCATTTGTATGAACCAGATAGTTACTGATTAACATTGTAACTAAGTTGCACCCCCCTCTCGCTTGTTTTTGTTTTTCATGGCATGTGGCTTCAATTCAAATAGTTTTTTCCAATGTGTTCTTGGGAGTGGCGACAACATTTAAGCAACAGAGTACAGACTTTAGGAGTGAGATCAGCTCACTTGAAGAGGAATACGGTAACAATCAGAACAAAATATTAACTTCAGATCACACAAGGAACATGGTTAAGGGAACTTAACGATAATCAATAGAGATGATGCAATTGACGAAATTTCTGAGCAAGTGGGCACCGTATACAACAACGTTAAATCATTAGATAATAGATGTTTTATGTTTCACTCTTAGCCATCAACAATTGCATTATCATGGAGATTATCAGCAGATTAGTTTAGAGATTGAGCTGAAGCCCAAGACATAGATAAGTCTTGCATTTGCAACATAAGATTTGCAAAATACAGACAAGCAAATGGGTCTTGGTTATGGCAAACTTAGAACAAGGTTATGGTAAATCCTGATAACCAGGAACACCAATTATTCAAGTACCATAACAATAGGTATTAAAAGAACAAAATTTCAGATACCTACCTGCACAATATATGTTCTTCATAACAAGAATAAGTTAAAAACAAAGCTCTATATACTTTCATCCATCTGCTGCTCTCGTATAGTAAGCTAGTAAGCAACATCCAGTAATAGGAAGGTGTATGAGGATGCAAAGGATGATTCCGACAGTCAAAACTTAAAGAGTCCAGCGATCTTCATGGTCGTGTACGAAACTTGTTCACTGCTAGCCTGTCACAAAACAACTCATCTGAGAACCAAACACACTCTAAAAGGAAAATAGGACATCACAGAACAAGCCAATCAGGATATTAGAAGGTTTCAGAGCACTGAGGCATAGTGAGGCATGACTGCAATTAAACAGTATCTCTTGGTCCCATAATTACTGCTACCTACTACCATTTTAATCTCAAAATGTTATCATAATGAGAAGAAACAAAATGGAACAAATGAAGAACTGTGCTACACAAACAAGGAAAGACACTTGTCCACATGCAAAGGTACCTCTTAAGGACGCCTTTACAATGCTGGTTAATATAAAAAGGTACTTCTCATCAGTCAGGTTTATTTTGAAAACCAGTCAGCTAGCACGTCTATTCATACGGAGACATTTTTTTTGAAAGCGAGCGATGGTTAAAAAGATTAAGCAACCATCCCATTTTATTCATAGAGGCATATGGAGGAAAAGCGAGTTTTCTAACAAAAAAGGGAAAATAATCTGAAAAAAATGGTTTAAACTATTGCTGGAGTGAAGAAAATATCTAACGCAACGTTCCCACATTCCTCCATAAACATAACTGAATAAAGAAAATTGAGCCAAAATTCCATCTGCCAACACCCTGAATAAATAATGAACTGTTATGCGATACATACTCCTGTGATAATGATGCATAGATATCCCTCTCAAAATTACATGATAAAATACTACAATGAGATTTTTTTATGACATCCCAGAAATGAATTCCTCATCGTCCATTGTTCAGTACATCATAACAGGTTATTCACCAGGAAACTATTTTCCTATTGACTGGAAAACACTAAAAAGTTAAAGTTTGAGAAAACAAACTTCCCTTTTGTAAAAGGTATATTTCTTTCCTTTCTTAATTTCTCCCATGCAATTTATGGTTGCAAACATACCTAATTTTGATTGTAGAGCTTCCAAACAGCCTACTTATATGTGAGACTGTTAGATGGATACTGCGTGCAAAGTCCAATTCAAGAGTATTTGGTAGTTGGCTAGAGGAACAGAGGTAATACTAAAGTATTCTTTTATCAATTAAAAGAAGTTCATTTATAGTCTTTCCAAATCACGGGCTAGTGTCATGCAAGATGTAAATAATGAAATCCGTCTCTCTCACTCTCTCTCTCTCTCTCAAGGTAAGAAAACAAAAGAATGATTACATTGGTAAAAACCAGATAAGTTTATCCTAGACAGCATTAACTTGTACTTCCAGATGGAAGATGACATCACATATAGATACACAACAATACACTTTTTCACTGTAAACAACAAGGTGATAGCATTTCTCATGTTAAATGAAACACAATCAAGAGGGAAACTTTTTACACGCATCATAAGATGTCAAATCAAAAGGTGATAGAGCGCAATAGCGTCGATCCATGTAGTCGACCCCACCTAGTGGGATAAAGCTTTGTTGTTGTTGTTGTTGTTGTTGTTGTTGTTGTTGTTGTATCATAAGATGTCAAATATAAGTACATCCAATCAAAGGAATCTAAAGCTCCATTTGCTTTGATGAAAGTGAACTCCTAAAAGAAAATACATTTTTAAGAAAGTGAGTCCAAAAAAGTAATTTACTTTCATGTGTTTGATATATCAAAAGATAAGACGAAAGTTGTACTGGAAATGTAAAAGAAAGAGGTATGTGAGAGGAAAATGAATATCCATTTGAAAAAGGGATGTTCATTTTCCCCAAAAAAAATTTCGTTTTCTGATTAATAGGAAAATATTTTTCATTGACGGCCTTTGCATACCAATGGCCAGAAAATGGTGAAATACTAAAAAGAACTAATCAAAACAAATGGAACCTAAATGTTGTTATCAAACATCTGAAACCTTTTGGATATGCAATGTTGCTCGATAATATTCATTCTAAAAACTAGTTATCAGATATGTCTTCATCACTACTAAAAAAAGTTAGATCTTACAACATTATAATTCTATTCACAAGGATATTCAAATCATGTTTTTAAGGGGTAGATCCAAATGATATTATCAGTGTTTTTTAATAGGCTACATTAGAGTTATATCAGTAATAATATATTATCTGCAAAAGTTTATTACTATAACAACTTTCCATGCCTGCATAATGATTAACCATTGATATCTACATTATACCATAAACATTTTAATATTTTTTGTTCCATATCTCTAGTTAAGAAGGTCAACAATTCAATATTGATTAGAACAAGACTAGACATTGAAGACAAAGATTGTGGATCGCCGAAAGTAAACTCCCAAAGAAAATATAATTTTAAGAAAGTGAATCCAGGAAAGTAATTTACTTTCACATGTTTGATTTATTAAAGCATAAGAAGAAAGTTGTCTTGGAAATGTAAAAGAAAGAGGCTTGTGAGAGGAAAATGAATTGCCATTTGAAAAAGGGAAGTTCATTTTCCCCAAATTTGCCTTCCTCTTCTGATCAACAAGAAAATAGTTTCCTGTTGACCAATCGCCTTTGGATACCAAAGGCTAGAAAATGGTGAAATAATTTTTTAAAAAAGTTCAATCAAAACAAATGGAGCCTAAATGATGTTATCAAACATATGAAACCTTTTGGATATGCGATGTTGCTTGATAGTATTCATTCTAAATACTAGAAATTGGATATGTCTTCATCACAAATAAAAAAGTTAGATCTTAAAACGTTATGATTTTATTCGATATCCAAATCATGTTTTTAAGGGGTAGTGATGTTATCATAGTGTCTTTTAATAGGCTATGGTAGAGTTATATCAGTAATTATATATCAACTGCTAAAATTTATTAGTAGTTATGAATTTCCATCCTTGCATAATTATTATGTCATTGATATATACATTATACCTCTCTCAAAAAAAAATATCTACATTATACCATAAACATCTATACCATATCTCTAGTTAAGAAGGTCAACAATTCAATATTGATTATAAAGACTAGACATTGAAGTCGAAGATTGTGGAACATCAAACAATAGTATGGTGCCAATAATAATCATGAACACCAAATAAGTTTGAAAACACAAATCACATATCACGGAATGACCAAAATAGCATGGCTCGGCAGAAAAGGTAATTTATTGTGATGATTTCACATTACTTACATGTTGAAGCCTCTCTTGAATTTCAAAGTTCCCATGACATCTTGATCCTGCTGTAAATAGTTCCTCGGCAACTTTCAAATAATATTTCCAAAAAGCACAACTTTGGTGACTGATACACAGATTTAATTCAACATCTCTTTCAATCAGCAAAATGATTCTCATGTGTTAGCAGCATGCAAAGAGAACTTGGGATTTTATAAATAACATCAGTAGAATGATATTTTTTAGTCCTCCAGAATGGATAGCTCTCATTTGCATTGCCACAATTACCATCAAGTATCCACTTATCCAAATCAATTTTAGTAAGTCATAATGTAATATATGTTCTAAGACAGAGATTTCATGAACAACTTCATGTTATTCACATCCTCTTCAGTATCAGAAAACTTTTTTGGTTTAAACAGCTTCCACATCCCAGATGGGTGTCGAGATTTAATCTCTACATCATTCTTCAATCCTCCAAATAACTTTTCACATTCTGGATATGGCTTTACAAACAGGTTATAAAACTTATGTCTGCTTATTTTCGTTA